>CM053026.1:508961457-509203820 GCA_028564925.1 Lithobates sylvaticus | reverse complement strand
GTGATGCCTGTACCTGCACATACAGCCACTCGATCACTTCCACAGATGGTGAATGAGATCTCTCTCGCACCGCCACCACCTTTCCAGCGCTCTCCTGTGTAATCGGGGAGCCAGGGATCACTCGAACGGGTGGCATCGGCTGCAATACACATTGCTTTTGTTCCATCCTCTCTTTGAAATCAGAAACCAGAAGTGATAAGGATTTTTATCACTTCCATTTTCGGTTTAATGTTTTACCAAGATCGGTTTGATTGGTTTGATCAGATGGTTTGGAGGCAAGAGGAGACATCTGAGGTCTAATAGACCCCAGATCTCTCCAAAAGGGGAAATGTCATGTTGCTCTTCCCTTGTGATAGCAATAAAGTTGATAAAAAAAAATGAAGGGGCAGTATAAATTTTTTTTTAAATAAAATAAATTGAACAAAAATTTAAAGCACCATCATCCCCTGTGCTTACGCACAAATGCAAAGGCATACCGAAGTCCCTCACACTTATGTGAACACATGTGAGGTATCTACACAAAAGTACAAATAACCCAAAATTCATCCCTTTTTGAAAAGTAGATGTTAATAGTCAAAGGTAGGGTTGCACAAGTACCGATACCTTTTTTTAAAGTTCTCTCCGAAATGTCCATATCCACTATAGAAGAGCCCGGGTACCATCCATCTTTGCTTCCTAACCATAGAGAACGGATCCGGCCAATCAATCTCTTGATCCCTGCTGGAATCACTTTAAAATCTGCTAACACAATACAGAGAGTTGTAATTCAGCAACCATCACCTTTTAAGACACTGGCCAAAAAAATAGGCCCTTCCTGCATGGCAGGGGTTATATAGGGGAGGACTTCATGTCTGTTTTTTCTGCAAGTGTCTATTCAAATATAAGGTGGCACATAACCCAGGTAATTATGATTTATATCCAGCTTTGTGTCCCATGATGTATGCAAAGAAAATATATTTCTAACACACTGCAGAAGCATACTTACTACTGCTACTCCTCACACGTATAGGAATACTAAATGTGTGAGACTTTTTCAATGTTTGGACTGACTGTAATAATCACCTTTGTACAAGTGGTCAGTGAATATAGCTTAGTATAGTATCCCCTATAGCAGTCTCTGTTCCTATAAGCCAAGCAAACCTAGCCTACAGGAATGTGGCTGCCCCCAGGAATGCCATATTCACTGGATGGAAAGAACAGCAGTTTGACGAAAAGAAGAAAAAAAGAGTTCCTGTAGTTCCGGGAGTGCAGTTGTCCATAGGGAATTGCAATGACTAGAGTCTTGCTGGAAGGAAGCCAATCAGACATGCAGAAGGGTTGGTTCTGGCAGCAGGCAGAGACATGATCAGCAAACAGGTAAAAGGATCAGTCCAGGCAGCAGGCAGGAATGTGGCCAGAAAAATAGGCCAGGGTCAAAATAGGCGGCAGGCAGAGGCAACACTGCACTGGTGTGATAGAGAAGACTGTTGCTGGCTGCACTGGTCTGGTGACACTAGGACTTGTGTAGCAACAATCAAGAACCTTGTTGCTGGCTTACTCTGGTTTGTGATACTGGGGATTACTGTGACAGCAATCAGGAACACTGTTGTTGATGTTGTTACACTGGTCTGGTGACACAGGGAATGATGTGGCGATAATTAGGGGCATCAATGCTGGCCTACACTGATCTGGTGACACTGTGATCGGTGTGGTGGTGATAAGGAACACTGTCGCTGGCATACACTGGTCGTCTGGTCACAATGAGACTGGTGTGGCATTTATCAGGAAAACTGTTGCTGGCTGCACTGGTCTGGTATGGTGGCAATCAGGAACACTGATTCTAGCTACAATGCTTTGGCAACAATGTGACTGGTGTAGTGGTGATTGGAGAAACTGTGACTAGCTGCATTATTAGGACTTGTTAACACATGAGATTGGGGGGGAGGTGGTAAAACATTGCAGTTGAACCATGTTTTTTATGGCTCTCAACTGCCACTTCCTTTTAGCTGATAGGACAGAGAGGGTGAACATCAACTCCAAAAATGACCAACAAGGAAGGTGACCACCTGGCTGGGTGATACCTACCCTTTTGCCAGACCTAGCAAGTAAAGATGCCACAAGTCTCACTGTTACCTTCACATTAAACAATTCACAATAATCATGTATAGGGATCTTCTGCGCTCTACTGTCTGTGTTTGTGAATACCTGTGCTTTTAATCTTCATCTTTTATCAATAATATGCTTGGATACAGCACTCTGTGAACAGCCAGCTTCTTTAGCAATGACCTTTCGTGACTTACCCTCCTTGTGGAGGGTGTAAATAACTGTCTTCTGGACAACTGTCAAGTCAGTAGTCTTCCCCCATGATTGTGTAACCTACTGAACCAGACTGAGAAACCATTTAAAGGCTTGAGTTAGTTAGCTGAATAAAGTGTGACACCGTGGGGCTGATTTACCAAGCATTTTCACCTTGAGTTGCGGCACACGCCGCCGCGCAATGGGCGTCTTCATATTTACAAAGCATTTGCGCCTGTAACTCAGAGCTATTCCCCATTTACTATAATGTTGCCGGCGCACGTGCGGTCGCGATCTGTGCGCCGCTATAGACCTGGCGCATCTTCAACTCAGAAAATAAAAGAATCTGGAAGTGGCAATATTATGGGGGTGATGTGGGTGATGTGATGAAGTATAGATATGACTGTCCAACTAACAAACATGCCCAGAATAGAACGGAAAACAAACTTTCTCTGAGCAGGCTTACTGCGCCTGCAAATACACTTCTAACTACGTGAGGTCAATTTATGTACTGCGCATGTGCGAGCGGCATTTGCGCCTGTTCATGTGCTCTGGTTCACTGCGCCGGCAAAATCTTAGTAAATGTCAAGCCACGTAGGTTCATTTGCATAAGTAGAACGGGCGCACATCTCAACTTGTTTTTTTTTTTTTTTTTGCGCTGGTTCACTTCTATGGGTTTTTTAAAGGCTATTTGAACACGTCATGTTAGCATTAAGAAATTTAAAAAATGAAGAAAAAAAATGCGTGGGGGTTCCCCGAAATTATATACCAGGCCCTGCAGGTCTGGTATGGATATTAAGGGGAACCCCGCGCCAAAAAAAAATGGCGTGGGGGTCCCCCTCAAAATCCATACCAGACCCTTATCCGAGCACGCAACCTGGCAGGCCACAGGAAAAGAGGGGGGACGAGAGAGTGCCCCCCCTCCTGAACCGTACCAGGCCACATGCCCTCAACATTGGGAGGATGATTTGGGGTCCCCCCCAAAGCACCTTGTCCCCATGTTGATGAGGACAAGGGCCTCATCCCCACAAACCTGGCCGTTGGTTGTGGGGGTCTTATCGGAATCTGGAAGCCCCCTTTAACAAGGGGACCCCCAGATCCCGGCCTCCCCCCTGTGTGAAATGGTAAGGGGGTACAAAAGTCCCCCTACCATTTCACCAAAAAAGGTGACAAAAGAGTTAAAAATTACAGGAGACAGTCTTTGACAATTCCTTTATTAAAGTCTTCTTTCTTCTGGTCTTCTTCCTTTCTTCATCCTTCGGTTTCTTCATCTTCTTCCTCCATCTTCTTCTTCCTCCGATCCGCTTCTTCTTGCTCCGGTGTTCTCGTCCAGCATCTTCCTCCACAGTGTCTCTTCTTCGTTATCGGGGCCGCTCCGCGCAATGGGAAGCTCCCGCTGTGTGATGCTTCTCTTCTTCTTTATCTTCTTCTTCCTCCTATCCGCTTCTTGCTCCGGTGTTCTCATCCGGCATCTTCCTTCACAGCGTCTCTTCTTCTGGGCCGCTCCGCGCAATGGGAGGCTCCCGCTGTGTGATGCTTCTCTTCTTCTGACAGGTCTTTTATAATGGAGGGCGGGGCCACACCGTGACCCCGCCCCCCTCTGATGCATGGAACCTTTCAGATTCCAATAGCCCACCCGCCCGCAGACCCCCACAACCAACGGCCAGGGTTGTGGGGATGAGGCCCTTGTCCTCATCAACATGGGGACAAGGTGCTTTGGGGAGACCCCAAAGCATCCTCCCAATATTGAGGGCATATGGCCTGGTACGGTTCAGGAGGGGGGCACTCTCTTGTCCCCCCTCTTTTTCTGCGGCCTGCCAGGTTGGGTGCTCGGATAAGGGTCTGGTATGGATTTTGAGGGGGACCCCCACAACATTTTTTTTGGCGCAGGGTTCCCCTTAAAATCCATGCCAGACCTGAAGGGTCTGGTATGGATTTTGAGGGGGACACCCACGCCATTTTTTTTTTGGCGCAGGGTTCCCCTTAATATCCATGCCAGACCTGAAGGGCCTGGTATGGATTTTGAGGGGGACCCCCACGCCATTTTTTTTTTAAATTAAAGTCACCTGGCCTGGGGGCGACTTCAAGTCGTGTTGGAAGTCGCCCCAAGTCGAGCTGTGATTCACACTCAAGCCGTGTCCAAGTTGTCTCCCAAAGTCGCGCTGGAAGTCGTGCTGCCCCTGTGTGGATGGACTGTATGATACGGCGTGCGCTATTATCAATGGGAGATCATTTTTAGTGGGTAGCGTTGGTTTTTAAAGGTGAATTCCACACTACAGTGCTCTTGTGCCCTTATAATGCATAGTTATTAGCCTAGACAAATTTTAGCTTTTAAAGGGGAACTCTACACTCCAATGCTCTTGTCTTCCCCTTAGAATGCCTATAATTCTTTTAAGCTAGCTTTTGCTTTTAAAGGTGAACTCCACACCCCATTCTCCAAAGGCTGTGAGCTGCCTTCACCAATCCAAAACAAATACTTTTTCCCAGCATACCACAGGGCCAGCTAGGAAAGGGGCGAGAAAAGCGATCACCCAACTCTCTCCCGAACCATTATAAAATTCGTATGCATATAAATTCTGTCCAAAATTCTAAATTTCCTCTTCGAATTTTGTATCCTAAATCATAAGTAAAATTTGTAATTGTTACAAAAAGTTAACTCACCAAAAATCTATCAACCCAGGAAGTCAGCAAAGCACAGGGATGGTGGGAACCCCTCATAATGGGCACAGCGGGTGTACAGACATGGGAACTCAGCACAGGGATGGTGGGAACCCCTCATAATGGGCACAGTGGGTGTACAGACCTGGGAACTAAGAACAGGGATGGTGGGAACCCCTCATAACGATAAATTCATCATAACAAACTTTCTTTATTTTAATGAAAAGTTTACTAATCAAACGAAAATGCTAAGATCTTAGAAATAAACATTCAATTTCAAACACAAATAACACAATTTTTCTTTTTTATTCATACGAAACCCAACAAAATGTTGTTACGTGCCCATGTCTACCAATGACTAGAAGATAAGCCAGTCAAGTGGGGACTAGCAAAATTACCAAGTCAGTTCCCTTAGACTGCAATGGTATTTGTTGTTGTGCTTAATTGTGGACAGGGGGGTTCCTTTTTTTGTGCTAGCTGCATTTGGGTTGTTCTGGGCATGCTCAGGGACTTATATAAAGCTTGCAGATAGCATGCTTTACTTTGCCCTGAAAAGAGCCAAGATGGTTTGTGTGGCAGCGGCGGCAAGAGAGCACATTTGAGTGTCCTGACGGAGTTTCTAACACATGTATATTTTGTTTGTTATGTCTTTGCAAAACAGATGTATTTTCTGCAATTTATTTGTTACTTTGGTTTGTTGGTTATTTTTTGGTGGTGGTTATTTTACTTGAAATATTTTTGATGTTGGCAATGTTTGTTGTTTTTACGTTGTTCACTTTGATTTAATTGTCTGTGCTGCATTATTTTAAAAACTTTCTCAAGATGTGCCTAATGTAGTTTTAATCCTTTTTATATAGATGTCCATTTGTGTGTGTGCTCCTTTCAACTCATGTTAATTAACAATGCAAAAGGGTCAAACTTCTAACATATTCTGTTAGTGTCTCAAATTAACATGTATGTGTGTATTTTGATTTCCTGTCGCATCATGGCAGCATACACTCTGGGTTGTGACTCCGCCTCCACAACCTGATAGGACCACATAACTATAAGATGAAGCTACGGCCCCCGCCCCAGCATTCTCTTATTTTTCCTCACCTGTTGGGACCGCACGGACATCACCCCCTTACCGCTTCGCCCCAGCCAGGTTCAAGCCTCTCCTGGTTTGGAAGTCCTTACCGGTACAGCCTCTAAACGAAGCTAAATGGAAGGAACCCCACTCTGGTGATCTCAGGGGTATGTTACAAGTCTCTCTGTGACCTTGGATTAACAGCCTTAAACAGGCTCAAGCTGTTTTGATTTGTCTCCTGCATGAGTTTTAAAAAAGCTCTGATATTGCTGCCTCAATGTATATACTAAAGCCTTAAACAGGCTTAACATCATGCCTCAAACACCCTGGCATATAAACCTTAAATAGGTTTAGCCAAATTGCAGTGGTCTCCCTTTCTCTTTTCCTTTCCTTCCTACCTGTGTGCCTGGGCGCTCTCCTGGGCTCTGTTGTCCTCCTAGGGTCGCTGGGATGTGTTCTGAGGAAAATTGAATGAACCTGTTTCTGTTCCTTGTATCTTGAACCAGAGATCGCTGAATTGCTGCAGTTTGTTTGCCTGTCTTACAACAAAGCTCCTATTTCATCCTACTGAGGTAAAAGCCTGTTGTTTTTTCTCTGCATCTACTTCCTGCATAAGCTGCTGTGTTTTACCTCACCTGTGCTTCCTATGTCAATTAGTATATGTCAATTAGTATCTCCTTAGGCTTGCCTTATTCCTTGCTATGGAGACCACTGCACTAGCAGATCACCGCCAGCTATTAGGTAAGGGGGGGAGGATTTTCGGTAAGTAGTGAAGATTGAAAAAAGAGAGCAATCCTAACGCTGCCTAAATGGTTAGCCCTACCAGGTCCGCAAAATCTCCTGATTCAAGGCACAGAGAGACTTCACGCAGGAGAAGCCATTCTGGCTACAGACGGAGCAGCTCCAGTCGCAGGAGAAGTCGCTCAGGCCACAGAGGGAGTCGCAGGAGAAGTCGCTCAGGCCACAGAGGGAGTCGCAGGAGAAGTCGCTCAGGCCACAGAGGGAGTCGCAGGAAAAGTCGCTCAGGCCACAGAGGGAGTCGCAGGAAAAGTCGCTCAGGCCACAGAGGGAGTCGCAGGAAAAGTCGCTCAGGCCACAGAGGGAGTCGCAGGAAAAGTCGCTCAGGCCACAGAGGGAGTCGCAGGAAAAGTCGCTCAGGCCACAGAGGGAGTCGCAGGAAAAGTCGCTCAGGCCACAGAGGGAGTTGCAGAAGAAGTCGCTCCGGTTCTTACTCCAGACACAGCCGCTCCTATCATAGAGGATCTCCTGTCCATAGACAGTGATCACCAGTGCGACCCTCTGGAAACGCATGTGGGATATGCGGGGCAGCAGCCCTTCCCGATAAATTGGCCTACCGTAGATGCTTTGAGGAGGCTACTAGGGAAAAAGAATCGCAGTTTAGAGAGCCTGTAGCTCCACAGATTCTTACTCTGGAGACAGAGTTATCAACGCGAAGTGCATCACCTGCTCATCCCAGCACAGGATTCCCCGTCTAACAATGAGGGGTTGGAAGCAACTGCAGGGTTTGATTTTTCGCTAATTGAACCATTTGTCAAATCGGTCAAGGAAGCGATCAGATGGGAGGAACCCCAGGAAGTCCAACCAAAGCGCAAAAAATACTTCCCAAACCTTAAATGGGACACGAGGCTTTTCCGTTCATTGAGGAATTGGATGATTTAATTAAAGAGGAATGGCAAGGACCCGAGAAGAAATCGAGTCTGAACAACAGGCTTTCCAAATTATATCCCTTGAAGGAACCTAAAGTGAGTCCTCTTGTCTCTCCTCCCGTCGTAGACGCATCTCTCATGCGGCTAGCCAGGCATGTGCTTGGATAGGGCCTACCTTGCAGCAGGAGGCGCTTGCAGACCGGCTGTGGCACTTGCAGCTGTAGGCAGGGCCATTTCCAGCTGATCATCAAACACTGAGAGGTTGGTCTCAGAAGGCGTGGACCAGGAGAGCATAATAAAAGCTCTACAGGAGTTAAGTCTCGCGGGGAACTTTGTGGCAGCGGCTTCGGTGGATGCGATTAAATCGTCATCAAGGGCCATGTTGGCCTCCGTAATGGCCAGGCAGGCACTGTGGCTAAAACCCTGGTCGGCGGATCCTGTCTCCAAATCAAATTGGTGCCGCATTCCATATGACGGCGAGAACCTTTACAAAGGTGCAAAGCTGGACTCAGCAATTTCAAAGGTGACCGGTGGGAAGTCGGGAATGATTCCATCGGACAGAAAACCGAAACAGCAGAGGCCTCCTCCCTTCAGACGTATTCTGCCAGACAGATACAGGGATGCTAAATCCTATAGGCCAGGAAAAGAATAAAGGAGGGGCTGGAAGAACCCCCAGACATCCTTTATAAAGTTTCAGAAGCCCAAGACTCCCGCTTCCAGTGACCAAAAGTCTTTTTGAAGGTGCACCCGCCCAGCCAGCAGTAGTAGGGGCAAGGCTTTCGAAATTCAAGCTGGTTTGGGCGGAAGCAATAAAGGACCCTTGGACAGTGGCTACTGTCCGTTTCGGGCACAGATGGCCCTTCAAGAGACATCTCCCAGGGGATCATTTTTGTCCCACCAGACTTCCACCTTCAGGGGAAAAACGGTTACTGTTGACCAGTTACGTCCAAGAGCTTCTCCAGAAGAAGGCGATAATAGAGGTACCTGCATCACAGAGGGGTCGGGGATTCTACTCCCCGTTATTTCTGGTCAAGAAAAAATCTGGGGACCTTCGGCCAGTCCTGGATCTAAAGAACCTCAATCGCTCCATTCGAGTGGATTCGTTCAAGATGGAGAGTTTACAATCAATCCTCCAGGCCATAAATCTGGGAGACTGGATGCTCTCCATAGACCTCCAGGACGCATATCTTCACGTCCCGATCCATGTTGCTTTCCAGAAGTTCCTTCGGTTCTCTGTGAATCAGGGCCACTTCCAGTTTCAGAGTCTCTCGTTCGGGATCTCTACTGCCCCCAGAACTTTCACCAAGTTACTGCTACCAGTAATCGCATCCTTAAGGGAGAAAGGGTTGAGAGTCCATCACTACCTGCACGACATCCTCCTCCTTTCAAGCAACCAGGAGTCTCTTGTCCACAGAGGGTGAGAAGAGCAATCTCAGCAACATCCCTTCCGGCCAGAGCATGTCTCAGTCTCCTAGGCTCTCTGTCTGCGACCATTCCTATGGTCCAGTGGGCCCAATGGAACGCAAGACCCCTTCAAACGTCCTTTCTGCGCCAATGGGACGGCTCATCCATGACCCAACCGATCTACATCTCAGAGGATGTCAAGCGATCCTTGCAGTGGTGGACTCGTCCCTGCAATCTGAGGAGATGCAAGCACATAGTTCCCCCTCCTCAGGAAATGGTAACCTCAGATGCCAGTTTGGAGGGATGGGGGACACACTACCTGCACTACGTGGCCCAAGGGCGCTGGCCATTCAGGATCCAGAATGCAGTCTCCAATGTGCCGGAGATGAAAGCAGCCTTTCAGGCCCTCCTGTCCTTCAGTACTTACCTGAGGGGGAAGCAAGTCCTCCTGACGATGGACAACAGGGTGGCCGTTGCCTACATCAACAGGCAGGGGGGCACCGGAAGCTTCTCCCTGATGCAGGAAGTTCGCCCCATGATGGAGTGGGCACAATCAAACCTATTGGACCTGAGAGCGACCCATATCCCAGGGGTCGAGAATCTCCTAGCCGACTCACTCAGCAGAAGATTTGTTTCCAACAATGAGTGGTCTCTGAGTCCCCAAGCATTTGCGATAATAATTCAGACCTGGGGCCCACCAGACATAGACCTGGCGGCCACACCAGCCAATGCAAAATGCCGGAGGTTTCTATCAAGAATCCCCTTTCCGTCAGCGGAGGGAGTAGATTGTCTACAACATCCCTGGAACTTCAACCTCGGCTACATTTTCCCTCCGACTCCCCTCATAGCGAGGTTCCTTCTGAGGCTCAAGAGGTCGCCGGCACTAGTAGTGGCAGTGATCCCTTTCTGGCCAAGGAGGCCTTGGTTCACTACTCTCCTTCAGTTGAACACAACGGATCCTCTCCCTCTTCCACTGTCAGCAGATCTGCTCTCTCAGGGCCAGCTTCTACATCCGAACCCGGAGAGGCTACATCTGATGGCCTGGAGGCTGAGAGGTCTAGGTACCTAGAACAGGGTTGTTCTCAGAGGGTAGTGGGAACATTGCTCCAGGCTAGGAAGCAGACTACCAACATCACCTACAGAAGGATCTGGGAGAAATTTACCGCCCTCTCTCAACAAGGTTGGGACATATCTTCTCTGACAGCTCCTCAAATCCTGGAATTTCTGCAGTCAGTCCTAGAGAAGGGTCTTCGATCCAGTACCCTGAAGGTCCAGGTTTCAGCCTTATCCGCCCTGACTGGGGTCAAATGGGCACATGATCCTCTGGTTATCCAATTTCAGAGGGCCTGCCTTAAACTAAGGCCACCTAGGAAACCATTATTCCTAGCATGGGACCTCTCAGTTGTCCTGGAAATACTGTCTAATGATCCATTCTCTCCGCTCGACAACATTTTCCCTTTTGAACCTGACGCTTAAAGTCTCATTTCTGATTGCTATCACTTCAGCAGAGAGGGTCTCGGAGATGCAAGCCTTGATGGCCAAAGAACCGTATCTAGTTGTCTACCCGGACAGGATAGTTCTAAACCTTCAGATCGTTTCGTACCTAAGGTATCCTCCTCATTTCACTTTAATCAGGAGATCAACCTTCCAGCCCTTATCACAGATCAAGGTGATCCTCTGGATGTCAGGGGCAACATCCTAAAGTACCTCTCAGCAACAGAATCGATCAGGAGATCGGAGAACCTCTTAGTCATCCCATACGGCCATAGAAAATGTCAGGCGGCCTCGGCTCACACCATCGCTTCATGGCTGGTGAAGACTATCCAAAAGGCATACTCACTGAGTGAGCAACAGATTCCGGAAGGCTTAAAGGCACATTCCACCAGGGCAGTGGCAACTTCTTGGGCAGCCTATTGTAGGGTCTCGGGAGAGACTATTTTTAAGGCGGCTACCTGGTCTTCCAGAAACACCTTTGTCACATTATTGGGTGGATTCTGCACAACTTTCAACAGTAGATTTGGGAAGGGCCGTAATTCAGGCCAACTCCTCTGTTTCTTGTTAATAAATGTATTTTTCTTGCATTCCCACCCAGTCTGCGAGTTACTCCCCAGAGTGTATGCTGCCATGATGCGACAGGAAAATGGAAAATTGTATACTTACCTTTCCGTAATTTTCCTTTCCTGTCGCATCTTCATGGCAGCATACAATAAACCCACCCATAGAAGGTGATTAATATATATACGGAGAATGCTGGGGCGGGGGCCATAGCTTCATCTTATAGTTATGTGGTCCTATCAGGTTGTGGAGGCGGAGTCACAACCCAGAGTGTATGCTGCCATGAAGATGCGATAGGAAAGGAAAATTACGGAAAGGTAAGTATACAATTTTCCATTTTCCTTGCTGTTTTTCCAAGTCCTGTGTTTTTTTTTTTTTGGACCAATAAAATTGTTTGCAATGTTTTGTGTGTTCTTTTCATGAAATGGATTTCCCAGCTGTAGCTTAACAAGGCTGATTGCCATGTGTTAGACAAATCCAGACATTTCAGAGCGGTAAGTCTTCAATTTGATTTTTGAGCAGTGGTTTTCAGCCTCAGTGCTCAAGTACGACCACCCCCCACGACATGTTTAGGACATGTTTCTTATCTAAAAAATGTTTTTGTGTCAAATACCAAGCCATTGACTTTGATTTAAAACACCTGTGCAAGATGATGGAAAACCTGCAAACATGGCCTGTTGGGGGTACTTGAAGACAGGTTGAGGAGCTAAAATCAAGCTCAAAACAATCCTATTCTAATTGTGGACATTTCAGAGAAAGCCCAGACTAATTTTTTATTGGGGTTTTTATAGTTTATTTTTTGTCTTTATTACATTTTTTGGGGTTTTATTTTTTATTTAATATTTATTTTTTTTGGTTTATTTGTTTATTTATTTTTTGGGCTTTGTGTCCCTTTTCTTTAAATTGTCTTTGCTTCCTGTCACATAGCCAAACAGGAAGTGAGAGTAAAACCATAACATTATTTTTAGTTCTTGGGGACACAGGTTAATCTAACTAGTGTCCCCATTAGGCAAATTGCAGTCTAGCACTTTGTTGTGTGCACCCCAAATTAATAGGTATTTTGGGGTTTAGTAAAGGCAAATCCTTTATGCAATACAAGTGTAGTTGCTGAAAATCAGAGGGGAAGCACTGGTGATTTTATCATCCAATCATGCAGAGGCAAAGATGCTGGTTTCTTTCCCTTGCATGTTGCCCTCGGATCTCCAGCAAGTGCACTTGCAGTGCAAAGTCGATTTCCCTTTAGTAAAGAAACCTCAAGATAACTAATAATTTAGGATGTACATAGCAAAATGCTAGAGTGCAATTTCCCGAATGGGGAAACTATTGAAATTGGCGGCTTGTGTGTCCCCAAAGAAAGACACTGGTAGTGTTTTATCCTCACTTCCTGTTTGGCTTTGTGACAGGAAGTGAATAATTTTGAAGGACAAATTGTCAAAATTTGGGAGTTGTCTTCACCCTATCAGGGGTGTAGAGATTCCCCCAACACTTCAAATCCCTCTGCACTCTATCCCCAAGCAAAAATCGGAAAGGATTTTATTTAGTTTAACTTTGCAAAGACACATTCCTAAAATCAATTGTGATGCATGTTAAAGGCCCATTTAGACCTTTAATATAAAGTCATAAGTTGCCTTTGACTCTAATCGTTATTTTTGGCCAGTCCTAGAAATCTACATCTGTTTTTCTATTAACCACTTGGTGTCTGTGCTATATCCTAATTACGGCCACAGCGTGGACCTTAATTTCTGGGAGGCCATCATAGGACGTGCTCCCTGCAGGGCGCACTGAGACTCTGGTGATCGCAGTAAGGGCCTATCCTGGCCCCTTACCACGCAATTAGCTGTCAGTCTTTGACAGATGATCACATGATGTAAAATAAAGCTTGGTAATTGGTTATTTGTGTGAGCATTACAAAGAGTCCTAGCCAAATAGATCCTTGAGAAATACATTAAATACTAAATCGTATTTCTCCAAATGTAGTCCAGAGTGGGCCCTAGCATTGATAAGATCATAAAGCTCACATTGGTTGTGGGCCAAAGACAATCCATAAGCCCTGGTTCACATTGGTAGTTGGTTACAATTTGACATGTCCAATTGGCAGCAAGTGGCAGCAATGGCATTGTCCTAATCAGTGCAATGCTGCATTTTCAGTGCGGAAACAATTGTTAAATATTTTATGGACTACTTTTTGCAATAAGGGGCTGCGATTTCCATTGATCTGGACTGACACGCTAGTGTTAAATTGTGCTAGTCCAGCTCAGCGATTACCTGGGCTAAATGTGCTTTGAACAAAACTAGCTCAGGTAAGCACAGTCAAATAGAAACCGAAAATCAGATTTTTTTAACTACTTCAGCCCCGGACCAATTGGCAGCCAAAGGACCAGGCCCCTTTTTGCAATTCGGCACTGCGTTGCTTTAACTGACAATTGCGCGGTCGTGCGACGTGGCTCCAAAACAAAATTGGCGTCCTTTTTTTCCCACAAATAGAGCTTTCTTTTGGTGGTATTTGATCGCCCCTGCGGTTTTTATTTTTTGCGCTATAAACAAAAATAGAACAAAATTTTGAAAAAAATGCAATATTTTTTGCTTTTTTCTATAATAAATATCCCCAAAAAATATATAAAAAAACATTTTTTTTCCTCAGTTTCGGCCGATACGTATTCTTCTACATATTTTTGGTAAAAAAAAAATCGCAATTAGCGATTATTGATTGGTTTGCGCAAAAGTTATAGCGTTTACAAAATAGGGGATAGTTTTATAGCATTTTTATTAATATTTTTTTTTTTACTAGTAATGGCGGCGATCAGCGATTTTTATTGTGACTGCGACATTATGGCGGACATATCGGACATTTTTGACACATTTTTGGGACCATTGTCATTTATACAGCAATCAATGCTATTTAAATGCATTGATTCCTGTATAAATGACAGTTGTAGTGAAGGGGTTAACCACTAGGGGGAGGGGAGGGGTTATGGGCTGTGACGTGTGTGTGTTTTTTTTACATTAGGGGGCGGGGCTGACGTCTGACGTCATTGATCGGCTTTCCCGATGACCGGGAACAGCCAATCAATGACAGGCAGAGTAGGAAGCGCAGGGAGAGGTTTGTTTACACATACCTCTCCCCGTTCTTCAGCTCCTTGACCCGATCGCGGGACACCAGCGGCGATCGGGTCCGCTGGTCCCGCGGCCGGGGTCACGGAGCTCCCGACCGGGTCAAGAGCGCGCGACCCACGGGCAGGCATTTAAAGGATCACGTATAGGTACGGGATTTTGCCTACCCGTGCCATTCTGCACACGTATATGTGCATGAGGCGGTCAGGAAGCGGTTAAACAATAAAGTCCTGTAAAAATCTCCATTACAAATGTTTAAATTAAGATGGTCAGACACTACACAATCTGATTGTACAATCTCTGTCCAATTCAACATTAAGGCTCGGTTTCCACTATTGCAAATCCAAAGTCGCGCGTTGTTGCCGCGAGTTTGGCCGCAACTTTTGGCCGCAACTTGAAGCAATGGCTGGGTATTTTTGTGGTGTAGGGACCTCAAGTCGCATTAAAGTGGGAACAAAGTAGTGCAGGGACTACTTTGAGGTTGGTGCGACTTAAAGTCGCAGACGTATGAACGGTACTCATTGTAAATCATGGGGTACAACTTGTCATGCAACTTTTCAGTCCCAAGTCGCATGCCAAGTCGCAATAGTGGAAACCAAGCCAAAAATGAACATTGTAAATCACGCAACTTTGGGTTTGAAATAGTGGAAACAGAGCATTAGGCTAAAGCGGTAATAGGAAGATGCACTGGAAGAATTACTTATAATTGTAGAAAATCAAACAGGCTTGTGCACTGAATCGAATTTATGAAAGATCTGATTGCCCAGTGTATGGTCACCTTTAACCACTTGCCGACTGCTCACTGTATATATAAATAATTTTTTTTGAAGAGGGATATCTCGGTAACGGCAGCAGCTGCTGCCACACCCGAGATATCCATCTTTACAGTGAGCGGACATGTTACGATAATGGTGGTCTCTGCGGCGGGTTTGCCGCAAGATCACCGTTATCGGCGGCGAGAGAGGTGCCACCCCCCCGGAGGCGATCGGGTCCTGCTGCGTGATGGGTATGGAGACGAGTGAGGCTTAGATGGCTATATCGTCTCTAAACGTCACTTCTGCCCATACGTCTTAAAGGAACATTTTTTTTTAAATGACATTTTGTTTTTTATTTCATTTAAGTCTAAATACGAGATCTGAGGACTTTTTGACCCCCCAGATCTCATATTTAAGAGGACCTGTCATGCTTTTTTCTATTGCAAGGGATGTTTACATTCCTTGTAATAGGAATAAAAGTGATCCATTTTTTTTTTAAAACAGTGTAAAAATTAAAAAAATTAAATTTATGATAACACTCCGTTCCGACGAGCTTGCGCGCAGAAGCAAACGCATACGTGAGTAGCGCCTGCATATGAAAACGGTAGTCAAACCACACATGTGAGGTATCACCGTGATCGGCAGAGCGAGAAAAATAATTCTAGCCCTAGACCTCCTCTGTAACTCAAAAGATGCAACCTGTAGAATTTTTTAAATGTCGCTTATGGAGATTTTTGAGGGTAAAAGTTTGACGCCATTCCACGAGCGGGCGCAATTTTGAAGCATGACATGTTGGGTATAAATTTACTTGGCGTAACATTATCTTTCACAATATAAAAAAAATTGGGCTAATTTTACTGTTTTCTTATTTTTTTATTAAAAAACGTGATTTTTTTTCCCAAAAAGTGCACTTGTAAGACCGCTGCGCAAATACGGTGAGAAAAAAAGTATTGCAATGACCGCCATTTTATTCTCTAGGGTGTTAAAAAAAAAATATATAATGTTTGGGGGTTCTAAGTAATTTTCTAGCAAAAAAAAATGTTTTAAACATGAAAAAACTGAATCTGAAAAACAGGCTTGGTCCTTAAGTGGTTAAAGATATGAAAACATGAATTCCTGTTGTTTAGAAACACTTCTTTGTTCTTTGTATTGTATTGAAAGATTTGGGTACAAAAAGAACCAACATTCAAAGATATATTAGAAGAACAATAATTGGCTTAGTAACAAAAGGGGATAATTAAATGAGAACAGATACTAAGGCCGCGTACACACGAGCGGACTTTCCCGCGGGATTAGCCGATTTCCGACTAAGTTTTAAGTTTCGACTTAAAATTGTCCGCCAGATGCAGCAGTCCGGCGGACAATCCCGATGTCTGTGTGCTAGTCCGCGGGACTTTTGAAATGAACGGACTTGCCTCGCACAACGTGACCTTAGGTAGACGGGACTAGCGAAGGCAGTGAATGCCGCCACGCCAGCCCTGTCACCTGGTATGGATTTAAAGGGGAATCCCTACACCGAAAAAAGCCGTGGGGGTCCACCCAAAACCATCTCAGACCCTTATCCGAGCACATAGCCTGGCCGGTCAGAAAAGGGGGTGTGGACGAGTGAGTGCCCCCCCTCTGAGCCGTACCAGGCCCCCCCCCACCCCAAAGCACCTTGTCCCCATGTTGATGAGGACAAGGGCCTCTTCCCGACAACCCTGGCCGTTGGTTGTCGGGGTCTGCGGGCGGGGGCCTTATCGGAATCCGGGAGCCCCCTTTAATAAGGGGGCCCCCAGATCCGGCCCCCCACCCTATGTGAATGAGTATGGGGTACGATGTACCCCTACCCATTCACCTAAGGAAAAAAGTGTAAATAAAAAAAAAACACACAATTTTTTAAAATACTTTATTGCACAGCTCCGGAGGTCTTCTTTTGTCGTGGGGGGTCTTCACGCCGGACTCCTCCGCTATCTTCTGCTCTTTTACTAGCTCTTTCACTAGCGGAGGAGCCCGGCTTTCTTCTTCGTCGCCGCCGCCGCCGTCTGGGGGTCTTGTTCCGACTTCAGGGGTCTTCGGGGGGTCTTCTTGCCGGGCCTCCGCTTTCTTCTTCCAGCTCTTTTATGAGCGGTGGGCTTGTGTTGCCGTCGCTGTCGCCGCCGCCTTCTGCTTCTTGTTCTTCTTTCTTCTTCCGATGTTGACTCGTCGCTGTCTCCTCTTGTAATGGCTCCGACGTGTTGCACTGCCGGTTATATAGGGACAAGGGCGGGTCACCTGCTCATGTCACATGGTGACCCCGCCCCCATATGATGTCACAGTCCTGGAGGATGCTGGGACTGTGACATCATAAGGGGGCGGGGTCACCATGTGACATGAGCAGGTGACCCGCCCCTTGTCCCTATATAACCGTCAGCGCAACACGTTGGAGCCATTACAAGAGGAGAAAGCGACAAGTCAACATCGGAAGAAGAAAGAAGAACAAGAAGCAGAAGAAGGAGCAGAAGGAGAAGCAGGAGAAGCAGAAGGCGGCGGCTACAGCGTCAGCGACGGCAACACAAGCCCGGGCCACCGCTCATAAAAGAGCTGGAAGAAGAAAGCGGAGGCCCTGGCAAGAAGACCCCCGAAGACCCCCGAAGTCGGAACAAGACCCCCAGACGGCGGCGTCGGCGAAGAAGAAAGCCGGGCTCCTCCGCTAGTGAAAGAGATAGTAAAAGAGCAGAAGATAGCGGATGAGTCCGGCGAGAAGACCCCCCAAGACGGAAGAAGACCCCCGGAGCTGTGCAATAAAGTATTTTAAAAAATTGGGTGTTTTTTTTTATTTGCACTTTTTTCCTTAGGTGAATGGGTAGGGGTACATTGTACCCAATACTCATTCACATAGGGTGGGGGGCCGGGATCTGGGGGCCCCCTTATTAAAGGGAGCTCAGGATTCCGATAAGCCCCCCGCCCGCAGACCCCGACAACCAATGGCCAGGGTTGTCAGGAAGAGGCCCTTGTCCTCATCAACATGGGGACAAGGTGGTTTTGGGTGGGGGGCCGCAGGGCCCCCCTTTCCCCAGGGCACCCCCCATGTTGAGGGCAAGCGGCCGGGTATGGCTCAGGAGGGGGGGGGGCGCTCGCTCGTCCCAACCCCCTTTCCTGACCGGCCGAGCTGCGTGCTCGGATAAGGGTCTGAGATGGATTTTGGGGGGACCCCCGCGCCGTTTTTTTGGCGTAGGGATTCCCCTTTAAATCCATACCAGGTAACGGGGCTAGCGCGGCGGAATTGACTGCCTTTGCTAGTCCAGTCTACCTGGAGTCACGTTCTAAATGAACGGACTTTCCTCCGTGTGTGGGTAAGTCCGTTCATTTCAAAAGTCCCGCGGCCTTTGGGCAAAATTCCAGCCGATTGTCCACCGGAAAAGTCCGGGCAAGTCCACACGTTTGGATGCGCATGCGCGGGTATGCGTGCGCCAGTTCAATACGTCGGTTCGCACCTCTATGCACTGGTTCACACGCTCAAATAATGCTTTATCAGGCGCACTAATTAAGGTGTGAACCAGCACAGCGCATTAGCCTTAGTAAATCAGCCCCCATGAGTCTACAAAATTCAAATTTTTTGAGATGCTGACTTTTGGGTTTTCACTAGCTGTAAGCCATAATCATCAAAATTCTAAGAAAGAAATTCTTGAAATATATCACTCTGTGTGTAATGAATCTAAATAATATATGCATTTCACTTTTTGGATTGAATTACTGAAATAAATTACCTTTTTGATGACATTAAACAATTTTGAGATGCACCTGTATATACCTTCAGTCCATAGATTTCCCCAACAGTACATTTTTGTGTCTACAGTATGGTGGCCAGCATCATTCAACCCCCTTCCTTGGAGTCCAGGTGGTCCTGAACCCTTCCCGGCTTGTGGCTGGATAGTGAAAGAAGCAGCACAATGATAAGCTCATCTCCCCAATCACTCGGTTTTGTCTCCCTATCAGCATGCTTCTTGTCAGCACATGAACTGATTGGCTCCCTGTGCTGTTTCATCCTCTCATACTCAGGGGCTGCAACCAAGTCAAATTCAGGTACTTACACTGCTTGCTTTTAAAATACATTTAATGATGTATTAATTATTGCAGGGTTGCTTGATTTGTGTCTTTTATCTCTGCCTAGAGTTCAGCTTTAAGGTTCTTTTCTGCATGTCTTGCAGAACATATAACAGTTGCAGTGTATTACTATATTAGTTCTACAAGCGAGAGACCATCTTACTGTAATCACCAGTAGATCAAAGTCTAAATGAGATTAATCACAACCTATCTACCTTGTACTATGCTTCTAATATTAATAATTTATTATCTACAGAGTGACCTTCTGAGAGAAGCCCTGCGTTTGTTTAAAGTGATTACATATTACCCAATGGTATTTATATGAAGCTCTTTGTTCTTCAGGGAATTTCAAAGCAAGCATGAGCAACATTTCTCACTAAACTGCTGTAGATATAAAGTCACATGGAAACCCTCCCACCAGTGCAACTGTCCAAGGCAAACTCATTTTCCAATCTTACGGTTTAATATTAACAAATATGCTGAGAAGAAATACTAAAATCAATATTAAGCAGTCACGTGTGTTTAAGAAAATGTTGACTTTTTTCTTAAGCAATTTCAAAGAAGTGTTCAAGGCTAATAAATGAATAATACCCTGGTATTGCTTAATTGGTGCCATAAACAATATAAAGGGTCACGTTCTACGGTTCATTTTGACATGTAAGTGCCAGTGACCCAACCCAAGCAAAACTGCAGTGGAATTTTCCTAACAGTCACCCCTTGACATGCATAATTAAAATATACAGGGTTACGCATGAAAAATCAGTTCTTACACATTTTGACTTTTTATTGTGATATTTACATAAAAGCTGAACTCCAGACACATATAAAAAATATACAAATCAATGCAGTTCTGCTATTAAGAATATATTAATAAACGTAAACAGCGTAAGTATCTGAACTTGACTTGGTATCAGCCCCATTTACAGTCGAGTTCCAATTAGGGGAGGGCAAAGCAGCATAAGGAACCAGTCAACTGTGATAAAATGATCATGTATCAAGGACATGCTGATAGTAGGAGTAGCAGTATCAATCTGCTGCTTCTTCTTTCACTGTTTAATCACAGGCTAAGACTTAGCGCTTTTTGCATTTTGCAGATTTGCACTACAGTCCATTTAACACGTCTTCCTATGGAAAACGTTCTGTAGTGCAAATATGCAAAATGAAAAAAGCACTAAAAATGCATAGGTGTGAATGCAGCCTAAAGCCTCGTACACACGATCGGACTTTCCGATGGGAAATGTAAGATGACAGGCTGTTGGCGTAAAATCTGACCGTGTTATATATATATTTTTTTTTTTATTTGTGGTTGAACTGGATGGACTTGTGTCTTTTTTCAACCTAACTAACTATGTAACTATGTGTATGCTCCATTGGACAATTGTTGTCGAAATTTCCGCGGACAAATGTTGGATAGCAGGTTTTAAAATTTTCTGCGGACAAATGTGTGTTGTCGGATTTTCCAACCGTGTGTACACAAGTCCATCGGACAAAAGTCCAAAGTACAAACACGCATGTTCGGAAGCAAGGACGAGCCAGAAGCGGTCGATTTTGTAAACTAGTAATGGAGACTTAACATTCCTGACATGGCAAATTATGAAATCTCGAAATGCAGCGCACATTTCTCTTCTTCTTTAATGGATAATAATGAAGCTGCTTTGCTGGTTATACTGATGGAGTTATTGCAAATTAATTTTCAAAGGATTTTTTTAGTGATATCAAAAAAATATATATATATATATATTTTTTTTGGGCAAGTTACCACAACACCATTATCCCGTAATTTTTAAGCTCAAAGATGTATGTTGGTGTCCCTTATCAATTTTACATTGTATTTTTTTAACTGTAACTGCCTACTCCTAAACTGTCATTTGAAGTAAAACACATAGTATTATTCTACACAATCTTTTTATTGTGCATTAAAAAAAGAAAACAAATACAATTAGACATGCTATCTGCCAATAGAACTTAACCAAAAAGTGCATTCTATGCATCCAAAAATATAGAAAATATACCAAATCAAATCATTATTCAACCAAAAAATTATGTTAAAGCAATAACTCCAAGGCCAATAATAAATAACACGTTATCTCCTCCGATTCCAAAACATGTCTGGTTGACTAACAGCCGTTCAGAAACGAACTGAAAAGCACGAAAAGAAAAGCGCAAAATGAAAAGCACGAATCAACACTCACCAAACTTCTACTAACACGGAATTGGCAAAAGGAGCCCGAAGGGTGGTGCATAAGAGTTGAAAAACCACGTGGAACGTCTAGTACGTCATTACGTTTGTGATTGCTGTCCAACAATTGTGTGCTGTGTGTATTCAAGACAAGTTTGGGCCAACACCCTTCGGCCAAAAGTCCACGGTTTTGTTGGCCAACAATCCGATCGTGTGTAGGAGGCTTTACTCTTGTGCAGCTGAGAAAAATCAGGTCTCCTTTCTCTTCCAGACAAGACTATGCTGTGTGTCAATGTTGTGTTAATCTCAGAACTGGGCAGACACAATTATAAATTCTTTATTAGATAAAACAGCTCCCTTATATATATTTCATCTACATACTCAGCTGTTTGCCTAGAGTTCAGCTGAAGGCTCCTTTCACACGGTCGGGTAGATGCGGCCACCGGTTTCCAGTGGCGAAAATCGGCCGATTATTGCTGCTGCAATGATCAGGTTATGCAATCACCAGTGGCTGCCCAGCCCATTTAAACTAGTGGAGGTTCACATGTAACGCTAATGCTGTTCACATGTAGCCACATACAGAGCAGTTAGCTGTGGTTAGGGACAGAGTTCAAAGCCTGGACGTAGATGAAAGCTGCGCTGATGGAGGGAAGACACCTCTGATCCTCCAGGTCTTGCTAGAGACCATTATAGTTTGTATGCAGGTATGCGCATGCCTTATAATGAAGAACAGGGCCACAGTTCAAGGCTCCACCCTTCAGAGAAGTCCATGAGGCTGTGATGGTCAGCCAGAAGTGTGCATGCGTGCACCAGACAAGTGACATCTATACTAGCCTACAATATTGATTTTTGGACCCTCATCCCCATCTGAGGCCGCCTCGATCAAAATCCCTGGATTTTGCTTTTTCCCCAGGAATCAAACTGCTTTTGGCACCGAAAGCAGCTTCTGGCTCCGAAAATATGTCCGCCACGGTGAGATCTCTTCCTCCGTGTGTTCAGTGGAGAGGGGAGGGTCCTCCGATCCATGCAGCCAATCAGCTTCTCTCTTCAGTGTACAAGTAGGCAATTGGCTTGTACATTGAATCATGGATCAGAGGCACCTCCCCTCTCCACTGAAAATACGGGGAAAGAGACCTGCAAATGGAGCTGCTGCTAAACCCCCGCCAAGGGACTCCACTGGGGACCCCTGTTGTAAGGAGGGACTCTGATGCCTGGGAACACCTAATATAAGGAGGGATTCCACTGCCTGGGGATACCTGATGTAAGGAGGGACTCCGCTGCCTGGGGACACCTGATGTAAGGAGGGACTCCGCTGCCTGGGGACACCTGATGTAAGGAGGGAATCCACTGCCTGTGGACACCTGATGTAAAGAGGGACTCCGCTGCCTGGGGACACCTGATGTAAGGAGGGACTCCACTGTCTGGGAACACCTGCTGTAAGGGGGGATTCCGCTGCCTGGGGACACCTGATGTAAGGAGGGACTCTGTTGGGGACACCTGTTGTAAGGAGGGACTCCGCTGGGGAAACTTGATGTAAGGTGGGACTCCACTGCCTGGAGACACCTGATGTAAGGAGGGACTCCACTGGGGGCACCTGATGTAAGGAGGGACTCCGCTGGGGACACCTGATGTAAGGAGGGACTCCACTGCCTGGGAAAACCTGATGTAAGGAGGGACTTCACTGCCTGGGGGCACCTGATGTAAGGAGGGACTCTGCTGGGGTCACCTGGTGCAAGGAAGGACTCCGCTGGGGCACCTAATGTAAGGAGGGACTCCACTGGGAGCACCTGATGTAAACATTGACTCCGCTGGGGGCACCTGATGTAAGGAGGGACTCTGCTGGGAATGCCTGGTGTAAGGAGGGACTCTTCTGGGGACACCTGATGGCATTTGGTGGCAGGCAACAATGGCAAGTGACACACTCAGGGCTCCCACTGATTCTGCACTGTGAGTTGAACAATTTAGTTTTATATTACAGTGTAATAATAGAAATATTGCGCTTCAATCATCCTGACACCATAACAAACATGGTGCCATGATGTAAAAAAAAATGTTTTATCTGGTCCATAAGTTGTATACAAGTACGAAAAATGATGTGGGTCAAGTACTATCTAGTAATGGAATACAGATTTCTTATTTTATTTTAAATAATGGTATGTTATTTGATGTAGTGGGATTTTACCTGTGAAAAAGATGAATATCACGCAGAACCACCAAAAATAATAAAGGGGTATAAGATCTTATTTCAATCAAAGGTAATGGCCACTGCCCATCCTGATGCTTACTAGACCCTGTTCTTTTCGTTTTTTTAAAACCATTTTTTAAGTACTGCACATTTTCCAATTCTTTGTTCGGCCAAATGTTTCTGTACCTGACGTTCTCACCTGAAATATAAACAAAAAAAAAAAATCATTCCCTGTAACACCACCAATGTAAAAAATGTGAAGGATAAACCCCACTTGATCCCAGTTAATCAACTGGGTCAGATGTTTCTGTAGCCTAGAAGCCAGTGTCTTCGTGAATATTTTTAGATCCACGTTTAATAACGATATCGGTCTGTAATTACTACATAGCGAACCGTCTTTCCCTTCTTTCGGGATCACCGTGATATGCGCTCTTAAGGTATCCGGGGGGGGGGTTTGTTCTTTGTCCTAATTCATTAAACATTTTGACCATATGTGGGCCTAAATTTTCAAAAAAAATTTTAAAATATTGAATCGAGAACCCATCCGGCCCTGGTGCTTTTCCCTGCTTAATTGTCTTAATCACCTTAAACACTTCCTCCGTTGTTATTGGTCTCTCTATTTCTCGTCGTTCAGGGGACGCAAGTCTTACTAAATGTGATGTCGAGAGATATTCTTCTAAGGAGACGGGTGGCGAGGTTGTTTCTGGTAAATTATACAAAGTCGAGTAGTATTCTCTAAACTCGTTTGCGATCTCCTTCGGGAGAACTCGTTTCTGTCCGTTCTTTGTTTTAATATAGGGTATATAAGCACGTTTTTGTTGTTTTTTTAACTTATTTGCTAACATTTTACCGCACTTGTCTCCCGAGTCGTATGTCATTCCTCTACCTCTCTGTATTACTGCCTTTGCTTTGTACCGTAGGAGATCGGCTAGCTCTCTCCTCAGGGATGCTAATTCTTTTCCCACCTCCCTGTCTACTGATTTTTTATGTATGGTTTCCAGTTCCTGTATTCCTTTTAACAGTTTTCTTATTTGTTCTTCTCTGGCCTTTTTTATTCTGGAGCCATGTTTAATTAAGATTCCCCTAAGGACTACTTTATGGGCTTCCCAGACCATTCCTGGGTCACTCTCCTCTTTGTCATTTGTCTCAAAATACCATTTAATTTCTTTTATCAGATCCTTTCTAATATCTGGGAGATGTAGTAAGCTTTCGTTTAAGCTCCATCTCCAATCTGCTGGTTGGATTGCCCCCTTCAGGTCTATCCTCAGAGTCACCGGTGCTTGATCCGACCAGGTTATATTTCCGATTGATGTATCTTGCACCAGCGGCAGTAACTGATGTGGTACTAGGAAAAAATCGATCCGGGAATATGATTGGTGTGGATTTGAGAAGAAGGTGAAATCTTTCTCCTCTTCGTGTGATGCCCGCCATGTGTCTATTAATTGGCATTCCTGTATTTTCTTTTTAATATTTCTCCTAATTCCCTTTGGTACAGAAGATGTTCCCGTAGAGGTGTCTAATATCGGGTCCGGGGGGGCATTAAAGTCCCCCCCCACTATCAGTTTACCCTCTCTAAAGTCCATTAGTTTTGACAGAGTTTTCTCCATAAACCTATCCTGATGTACATTCGGTGCGTAAATCGTAGCTATGGTCACCTTTATACTACCTATAAATCCCTTCACAAACAGGAATCTCCCGTCTATATCTGCACATTTCTCTAAGAGAGTCCATTCGAGTCGATTTGAGATCAAGATAGCCACTCCTTTTATTCTAGTCTGTGCATTCGCATGATATACGCTTGGGAACTGTCTACTTTGCAGATAACGGCAGGTTCCCGGTTTCAAATGTGTCTCCTGCACCATCCCCACATCTGTTTTTAACCGTTTTAAGTCGTCTATTAGCATCCTTCGCTTCTCTGGTCTATTGAGTCCTTTCACATTTAGAGAGGTCAATCGTAGCCCCTCCATCTCCTCCCCGTTCTCAGTCCCTACACCCGTCTACTTATTAACCCCAGGGTAGGTGGGAGGTGACGGAGTAAGGGGAGAAAGGCGGCCGGGACCCAACCCCAGCAGACGTGGCCAGGGGGAGAGAAGAGGGAAAGAGAGAAAAAAAAAAAAAAATTTACACTAGATTTTAAAAAAAAGGGGCAACCAAAGGGTTTAATTCTCCCTTCAGGGACTCCCGAGCTACCTGCCCAATCCCAGTGCCAACCTAAGGGTACTAAGTTTCCCGTATGCACTGAGTCTGGGGGGTGTCTAGCTTTGGCTCGTAGGGCCGTGCACCCCTCCCACCGCCCTCCAGCTGATCTCGCTTCCTTTCTTATAATTTCTGCTTTCATTACTACTAAATCTATTTCTAAGTCCCCCGCTCTGCTGCAACCTTGTGCTATCTCCAATCTCACTCTGTTTATTTCCCCTTATGCCTCTTACTATACTTCCTTTTAAAGCCATAGGTCGTTATATATACACATTTAAGCTTTATCTGTCATGTATCTGTATCATATAACATTTCACATCACTTATCCTGCATCGTCCATTCCGGACCAACTTAGCAGTTTCAATTATAGTAACTAAATCATGTAGCATTTCACATCACTTATCCTACATCATCCATTCCGGGCCAACTTAGCCATTCAATTTTAATAACTTCAGTTTTCCAATTTTCCAGTTTTCCATAATTCCATAATATCTGTAATTTTCCATGATTCTGTCAGATCTTCTACTTTCCCACTCTAATTTCTCTACTCTAATCTTCCCCCTTCACCCCTTCTGCTCCCTGTCCATTATCTTTTGTTCGGTCCTGGCCAATGCTTTTAGTTTCTTCCTACACCGCCCTTCAGGCCCCCCCCCGCCTGCTCCCCTCCCCCCCACCCCCCCCCTCCCTTCATATTATCTACTTATGTACGTTATCCCTATCTTATTTACCCGGGTGATTTATCTACTCTACCCCTTGAGGGTATTTGTGTGTAATTGTGTATTTGTGTGTTTGTGTGTTTATATATCTGTATATTTGTGTGCTTGTATATTTATATCTATAAAATGTGCTCTGCGTGTCTTCAATTAGTGTCTTATTCCCCTCCCATCTCTCGATATCCCTCCTCCCTCCCCCTCCCCTCTTCAACCTCTTCTAATCTTTGGTGTTATTTAAGAAAAACAAACAAAAAAAAATAAATAAAAAAAAAAAAAAGCATACACACAGTAAAAAATCTTTCAGAAAATAAAAAAATACCAAAACAAAATACAGTCTGACATCCCATTTCTTAGTGTATTTCCCACTCCCTTTATATTTCTATATTTCTTTAATCCTCCCCCCTCCCCCCTTTAGTGTACCCCTAACGTACCTTGTTCTCATCTCCCAAGACAAAGAAAGTTCCTCAGGGTCTGAGGCCTCCCCCGGTTATCTGTCATGTCTTCTTACCTCTATTTCTATTACCTCTTCTTCTGGCCTACAACTAATTCTATCTTATCTTCTCTCCCCCTCCCCCCCCCCCCCTCTCACCTTTCACAGGCTGCTTTCCATTTTACTGCCCCCCGCCCCTATTTTACCTCTTCCCTTTGTCTTTTATTCCCTCTCCCTATTCCTGTTTATTCTGGCTATTCATCCCAATACGCCCCGATACCTCAGTACAGATTCATATCATATCAAATTCATATCGGACACTGACACATTCTAACACAGTCTCTTAGATATCTTTTGTCTCCCGCCGGGAGAAGAAGGGAGAGTCAATTTAGGCCACTTCTGGTCCCTGTTAACCTAAAGAAAGAAATTTAAAGAAATCTTCTTAAAGTCTCAGGGGCCAGATAAGGTCAAGGGAAGAGGAAGAAAAAAAAAAAAAGAAAAAAAAAAGGGGGCAAGAAAGCAAAAACACGAACAAAAATACTGACACCCGGAGTAGCCGAGGAAGTAAAGTGGCCCTTACGGGCCCAAAGTCCTGTTGAGGCCTCTATGCCTTAGTCTCTACTTGTTGCGGGGTCCTGTGAGGTGGGTGGGGGGTGGATGGCCGGCGGGGCAGGGGTCCTTCAGGCTATACCTCCCTGAGTTTCCCTCGGGAGGAAAAAACCACAAGCCAAAAAAAAAGAAAAGAGGGGGCCCAGAGTGTCCGCCCCGGGGGTCCCCGAGGGTCCAGGTTGGGTATCCACCATTACGCACGACCCAGGTACAAAAAAAAATAAATAAAAAAGAAAGGGAAAAACAGGGAATCGCAGAAGGGGACCAGACAGATTGGGGAAATGTGGAATCAGATTTAATCATGTATAGTCATTAAATTCTTTCTTTTCCGTTCTACGGGGATAAACGTGGTTACTTACAGTTCGAGTTCAAGGTTGCCTATTCGGGAGGTCACTTACATTCCCCACCTGTCTCACTCTGCTGCGGTGGTCTCTCCCGGTTGCTGTCGTCCGCTCGCCTTTCGCTGTGGCTTCCTTTCTAACGGTGCCAGCCAATCCGGGACCTCAAACCGATCTATCTCCAGGAAGGTAAAAAGGGCCGGTAAGTCTGCTTGGGACCATATTGAAAGAGATTGTGCGCCTTTCTTCACCTTTAAGGAGAGCGGGTACCCCCAGCGGTATGAGGCGCCTGCCTTCTTAATCTGCTCCAGCAGTGGTCGCAATTGCGCCCTTCTCTGTAGGGTGGCTCGAGACAAATCAGGTAGGATTTTGATCATAGCCCCTTCATGTTCAATCTGGCCCAACTCCCAGGCCTTCCTACTGATCTGCTCCTTCTGGGAGAATCGGTGGAATCGGCCGATGACATCTCTAGGTCTGTGTGGGTCTGTTGAACGTAGTCCTTGGGCTCTGTGCAGTCTCTCAAATTCCACTTCTCCCGACGGCAAGCCTACTCGAAGTTTCTGACAGATCAGCCCCACTGTCTCCTCTAGTGATTTCCCCTCGATCTCCTCTGGAATCCCTCTGAATCTCAGGTTGCTTCTTCTGCTTCTATCCTCAATTTCCTCCAGTTTTAAATAAATCGCAGACACCTGTATCTGCTGGGAGGACTGGTCTTTCTCTATTCTACTCACTCGGGTTTCCAGGTCGGCCGACACTTTCTTCTCCTCCCGGAGGCCCTCCACTAGGCTCTGCATCTCCAGTCTGATTAGCTGTAGTTCGCTTCGGTTCCCCTCCTCCACTCGCGCCACCATTGCCTGCATCTCGCCTCTCGTTGGGAGCGCCTGCAGGATCGCTCTCAGATCATCCAGGCTTGCTCCTCCCTGCTCCTGAGACGCCATCTCCGTGGCAACTGCTGAACGCTGCCCGGTCTCTAAGCCGTGTAGCCGCGGCTCCTCCTGTGTTGGCGGTATCAACGGTGTCAGCGGTGTCGGGGATGGTGGCAGGCTCAGACGCGGGGCCGCCCGTGGTGTCTCCCCACACGTTAGCCCCCGAAGCTCAGTCGTCGTCGTTCGTGCTATCGCCGCTCTGGTAAAGTAGCTTTTAATCTCCTGCTGTGCCGGGGGTCTGTGTCTCTTCTCACTACTCATCCCCTTGTTAGCCGGGGGGTAGCTCTGTGATCTCTCGTGCCGTAGCGCTCGTTTTCACCGGGGGGCTGTACTTCTCTCCAGTACTCCGGTACTAATCCATGGTTCTAAAGCCGCCTTCCTTCAGCTGGAGGGAGTGGTGGGTGCACCGCACGCTCTCTCTCTACTCTCTACTCCGCCATTGCAAAGACACGCCCCCTCAGAGATTCTTCTTTTCAAGGGAGGCAAGAGATAGCACGATTAAAGTGCTAAATCTTGTCCAGCATGTAAACCAAAAGAAAATCCCAAGCGTATTCGTGAACACGGATGCGGAAAAGGCCTTCGATCGGGTTAACTGGACATACATGATGGAAGTCTTAAGGTATACCGGGATGGGAGAGCGATTTATCCGATGGGTAGCAGGGGTTTATTCCTCCCCCCAAGCTCGAGTGAAGGTAAATGGGATATACTCCGAAAATTTTTCTATATCCAATGGGACCCGCCAGGGATGCCCCCTTTCGCCACTATTATTTGCGCTTACGTTGGAGCCATTGCTCAATAGAATTAGACAGAGCCCGGACATAAAAGGCATACGAGTGGGAAAACAGGAATACAAGATTTCTGCCTATGCAGATGACCTACTTTTTTCATTAACGAACCCACAAATTTCATTACCAAATCTGATAAAAGAAGTGGAGCGATACGGTGCTCTGTCTAATTTCAAAATAAATTACAGCAAATCGGAGGCAATGGGGATATCCCTGGAGGCGCCCATGCAGAATAATCTTCAGAGCAATTTTAAATTTAGATGGACAACAGTGGCCCTGAAATATCTGGGACTACAAATATCACCAAGACTAACAGACATATTCGAGTTAAACTTTCCACCACTTCTTAGAGAAGTAAAGAAACTGTTAGATGGATGGAATAAGGGTACGCATTCCTGGTTCGGGAGAAGTAACATTTTAAAAATGAATATAGTACCAAAATTCTTGTATATGTTCCAGGCAATGCCTATCCATATTCCTATGAAGTATTTCAGTCAAATACGGGCGGAGTTTACTAAATTTATCTGGGCTAGCAAGCACCCAAGGATAAAGAGAGAACTACTAGCGATGCCGAAGGATTCAGGGGGCATAGCAGCACCGGACCTATTTAAGTATTACCAAGCGGTTCACTTAAATAGAATAACGGACTGGAATAGACACAGGGAATATAAACGGTGGATCACGTTAGAAAAACAAGTAAGCCAAATACCGCTAAATAGAGCCATCTGGTGCTACGCAGAGACATCGCGGGAGTTAAAGGAACATCCCTTGATTGGACCAACTCTGCAGATAGGGGCAGGGATTATCCGGAAACAAAGACTCTCCACCCCGAATTCACCCTTGTACCCGATTTTGGGTAACCCAAAATTCCTACCCGGTCTAGAGACCGGGGTGTTTAGGAGACTGAGGGAGAAGGGAATTTATCAAGCCTCTCACTTTCTGAAGACAGGGGGATGGTTAACAATAGAAGACCTAACAAAAGAAGGAGGACGGATAGATATCCCCTGGTTGCAAGCAAAACAACTGAGACACTTCTTGGAAACTTTAGGGCCAGTAGGAGAATTTGAGAGACCTCGAACAAAGTTTGAGATACTCTGCGAGGAGAAAGAGCCCCTGACCCATACTATTTCCAAGATGTATGCGCTTCTGATAGCCCCACCAGAGGGATATACATTGGGGAGCCTAGATAAATGGGGGAGAGACTTGGAAAAAAAATTTACTCTAGAACAGGAACAGAAAATAATACACCTGACAATGAGATCGTCAAGGTGTATAAAAATGCAGGAATTAAATTTCAAAATACTTACAAGATGGTATCTAACCCCATCGAGGATGAATAAAATATTCCCAGAGGTTACAGAGAGTTGCTGGAGGGGATGTCAGAGCAGAGGAACGATACTACATATATTTTGGACATGCCCAGTAATTAAACAATTTTGGCAAGGAGTACATAGAATCACCCAACGACTAACAGAGCCCCATGTCCCATTAGAACCGGCGTTCTTCCTACTACATCTGTCACAGATCCCAACTAAGGAATATAAAAATTCAATTGTATGTCATCTGGTAAATGCAGCGAAGAGCTGCATTCCCAGATGTTGGAAGGAACCGCAGGCCCCTAGTATTCCTATGTGGCTTAATACAGTACGAAGAATAGAGATAATGGAAAGTTTAATACCAAGGTCCATAGAGGGAAGGGAACGAGTTAAACAAATATGGGCCCCTTGGGAGGAATATCTACAAACAGAAGAAGGTAAGAAATTAATGGAGGAGGATATAGGAGAATAGGAAAAATAGAGTTGGACTGGGAGAGGGGGGGGGCCCCCACCAGCGGACCGGGGGGGGGAGGGGGGAGTATGGGGAAAGATGAAGGGAAAAGTTTTTTTTTTTTTTTTTTTTCTCTTTTTGGCTTTTTTTTTTTTTCGCTGGGGCAACGGGGTTTACTCTCCTCTCAGGGAGGGGAGGGGATAGACCTCTAGGGTACCCTAGGGATTGGGGCCCATAAGATAAGAAGAGGCAGAGGGAACCGAGTTAGACAGGAATTGGATATAAAATAGAAAGAAAAGGAAAGAAAGGGACAGTAAGAATATTTAAGTAATCGAAATAAGATGAAAATATAATTTGTTAAAAATGGAAGGATAATAATGTGGAATATCTGTAAAAGTACAAACTGTATTCACTTTGTTGGTGCTGTACCCCTTCAATGAAATAAATAAAGAATTAAAAAAAAAAAAAAAAAAATGTGAAGGAATGCCTGTGTGGGTTCTAGTCTGTTAGATGCACCATCAGGAAATTGCATTAAAGGAAAAGAGAATATATTAATATTAATAACATCAAAAATGTATATAAAAACTACAGTGTGCCAAGGCATTTAGGGATTTATTTAGGGTTGCGGGTTTATTTTATTGATAGGGAATCATTGTGTACAAAAAGTTAGTATAAATGCTTTGTATCAGAAACATTGTTTTAGTGTAATTTTAAATAGGGCAAAATATATAATATTTTTTTTTTCTTTTTATTTGTAGTAAAACCTTTTTACAAAACAATATTGCCAAAAGAAAGTCTACTTTTTCCTACCACTCTCACCCCTCCAAAAATGCATGTATTATTTGGTTATCTTAAGTAATGACAAAGTTACTCCCACAATTAGCACAATAATAATGGAAATGTAAAAATGGCTCTGGTCCATTAGGAGCATATGTGCTTAAAGTAATATCAGAAGTAATGGAATACAGATTTTTTTTATTTTTTTTTTTTATATCTTTATTTTAAATACTGTAAGACTTTTAAGTACTTTTGATTTTGTTATAATTCACCTTTAAATGCTGTATTCTAAAAAGATGGAAAAAAATAAGAATTAAAGATAATATTATATTTTCAAAATAGTTTTAAGTGCCAGTTCACATATATGCAATGCGGGAACCAGCGTGATTCCAATGCATCGCAGGTCACCTGCCGGCGGTTCACACTGCCCTACTGCTGCGGGTGTCAATACAAAGTTAAAGATGAAGGTAGATAAATATCCACGCTTAGTGTAAAATTAGCATCAAACAGCAGCTGAACACCATAACCCAGATACTGGGCACAAAGATACAAGGAAGAGAGAAAGTGCAGTGCTTATGCCATAAATAATAATAACAATATTTACATTAATTTAAAAGTGCAAAAAAGTGCAAAGCTAAACATATACCAATTGATAAACTTATAATCAAAAGGATAAACAGCCAAAATATCATATAAATTAATACATGTAAGGCAGGGGTGCCCAACCAGTGTCCCGGGGTCCACGTGTGGCCCGCGGAGCCCTCTGATGTGGCCCGCGACCTTGTGCTCTGGAATGGCGGGTTGACAAGCCAAGATTGCGGGTTGCTGACCTGTCATTCCAGAGCAGTGTTGTGAATGAAGCCGGTGGTAGAGGAAGCAAGCAGCTGTGGAGCAGAGCCACATAAGCCAATGGTTCCTGTATAGTGCCAACTCCTGTCACAGGCGGAGTGATACCAAATGCGCTCTGTCTGGGACAGCAACAGCTGGCGATACTTGAATGGAAGACTGTTATTAAAGGTAAGTTTATTACTAAAACCGCAGTGTATATATGGGCATATCTGTTCTGCAGTGGTTACTGGGCTTCTTCCAAACTGATCCGCAGGTGCAGCACAGTGCACCTGCAAGTTACCGACACTTAGCCAAAGACTTTTGTTATTACCTGCGGGTTTGGTGCGCTTTCAGAAAGTGCACCACACCAGCAGGATGAAATAGAAATCTGTGGCAAAGTGCAGCTAACCCACAGGAAAGCCACAGGTGCATTGCGCTGCACCTGAGTTGTAAACAAACCACAGCGCATCAGTGTGAGAGCAGTCTTAGGTCCCTTTCAAACGATCGGTCCAACCCAATTGGACCATTCACCTCTATGGAGAGGCAGATGTAAACAAACTTGTGTCCATTTAAACCCACCCACCTACCACTGACACGCTTAAAAAAAAACAGAAGGGGGGCCCGTCCCCTTCCATCAGGGTGGATCGAAGGGCCCATAAAGTAGAGTGGGCTGTGTCCATGTCTGCTCTGAATATGCAGAGTAGACACGGGCCTGTCACCTGCCTGCTCCGCTCATTGTGTCCCGCAACCGGTTACCAAGTCGCTTAAGTGGCCCTCGCTCTTTAACCTGTTTCAGACCGCCCACTGTCATATGACGACGGCAAGAAACATCTCTTGTTCCGGGCCGCCGTCATATGACCGCACTAACTTTTCGGCCACTAGGGGGCGCGCGTAGATCCACGTCCTGTCAGAGGAGAGGAGACCGATGGTGTGTCCCTTGTACATAGGGATACCGATCGGTCTTCTCCCCCAGTCAGTCCCCTCCCCCCACAGTTATAATCACTCACATAGGGAACATATTAACCCCTTGATCACCCCCTAGTGTTAACCCCTTCCCTGCCAGTCACATTTATACAGTAATCAATGCATTTGTATAGCACGGATCGCTGTATAAATGTGAATGGTCCCAAAAATGTGTCAAAAGTGTCCCATATGTCCGCCGCAATATCGCAGTCATGATAAAAATCGCAGATCGTCGCCATTACTAGTAAAAAAAAAAATGCTATAAATCTATCCCCTATTTTGTAGACACTATAACTTTTGTGCAAACCAATCAATATACGCTTATTGCGATTTTCTTTTTTTACCAAAAATATGTAGAAGAATACATATCGGCCTAAGCTGAGGAAATATTTAGTTTAAAAAAAAAAAAATTGGATATTTATTATAGTAAAAAACTTGTCCCTCTTCTTTTGTTTATAGCGCAAGAAATAAAAACCGCAGAAGTGATCAAATACCACCAAAAGAAAGCTCTATTTGTGGGGAAAAAATGATAACAATTTTATTTGTGTACAGTGTCGCATGACCGCGCAATTGTCATTCAAAATGCGACAGCGCTGAAAGCTGAAAAATGGCTTGGTCAGGAAGGGGGTGTTCATGCCTGGTAGGCAAGTGGTTAAAAGGTTGGACACCCCTGATGTAGGGAAACCCCAAAAATGTGAAGTGAAAAATTATTAAAAAAATTTCCATAAAATGTATTGTTAAAAAATGTCCATAAAATTTGACAAAAAATAAAATAAGTGATGTGACTTAAAATTATTATGCTTGACCACGTGGAACCCGTCACCTCTAGTAAGATGGAAGGCTTACAGGATCGCCAGTACCCCTGGGGTATCAGACCTTTGACGAAACGATCGTTGGGTAGCCGCGCCCATGCGCAATCGCATTTTAAACCTACGATACACAGTTTTTTTTTATCTGCTAGCATTTTCTTGGTTTTAAGCTGCAGTTTGTGTATTTGGGACTCGGTGGAGTCCTCAAACAGCTTTTTTTAGCTTGATGCTTTAACCACTTGACCACTGGGCAGTTAAACCCCCTTCCTAACCAGACCAATTTTCAGCTTTCAGTGCTCTCACACTTTGAATGACAATTACTCCGTCATGCAACACTGTACCCAAATTAATTTTGTGCCCTTTTTTCACACAAATAGAGCTTTATTTTGGTGGTATTTAATCACTGTTGGGTTTTTTATTTTTTGCGCTATAAAACAGAAAATTCGGTAAAAAAAAAAATTCTTTTGTTTCTATTAAAAATTATTGCAGAGTATTGGCGAGTATTGGCAGAGTATTGGCGAGTATTGGCGAGTATTGGCAGAGTATTGGCAGAGTATTTGCGAGTATTGGCAGAGTATTGGCCAGTATTGGCAGAGTATTACAGTGTTGCACAGTATTGGTAGAGTATTGCACAGTGGTGGCAGAGCATTGCACAGTGGTTGCAGAGCATTGCACAGTGGTTGCAGAGCATTGCACAGTGGTGACAGAGCATTGCACAGTGGTGGCAGAGTATTGCACAGTGGTTGCAGAGCATTGCAGTGGTGGCAGAGCATTGCACAGTGGTTGCAGAGCATTGCACAGTGGTGGCAGAGCATTGCACAGTGGTGGCAGAGTATTGCACAGTGGTTGCAGAGTATTGCAGTGGTGGCAGAGCATTGCACAATTGTTGCAGAGCATTGCACAGTGGTGGCAGAGCATTGCACAGTGGTTGCAGAGCATTGCACAGTGGTGGCAGAGTATTGCACAGTGGTGGCAGTGTATTGACCAGCGCTGTGGGCACTACACATCCAGCCCACAGCGCTGGTCCCGTCTCTCCCCCTCTTCGCTTCTCCCCTCTCTGTACCGATCGGTACAGAGAGGGGAGGGAGGAACCGGCATTATGACGTGACGCTGGTTTGTGTACATGTGATCGCTCCGTCATTTGACGGAGCGATCACGTGGTAAACGGCCGCTATCAGCGGCTGTTTACCGTGATCCGTGATGCGCCGGGTCCTCGGGACCCGGCGGTCACGGATGTTCCCGAGTGCGCGCCACAGGGGGCGCGCGGGAGCAAGTTTCTGGGAGGACGTCCGTAGGACGTCCACTTAGAACAAGCCGACCACGCTGTGGCCGTCTTTTGACTATAGCGCGGTCGGCATGTGGTTAATAAATCCCTGATATTACAATATCACACGATTTGGAGCACTTTTTATTTTTTGCATGAACTTTATTACTTATTAACCTTTGGGAAGTTTGCGGTGACTGACCACATGAGATGCAGAGATTGCTGATAATAGACACCCGGGAGATCTGGGAAGCCTATGATATCTGGAATTCCATAGTGGGGATCTGTGATCCAATCTGCGCTTTCTGACCTCCCCTAACAGGTGGGTCACTGGCAATCCGGTAAGCCTGCCATCTTACTAGAGGTGACGGGTTCCACGTAGTCAAGCATATTAATTTTAAGTCACATCACTTATTTGAACATTTTATGGACATTCTTTAACCATTTCACGCCCGCGCTATAGACGAAAGACATCTACAGCCAATTGCTGGGAGGGCATCCCTGGATGTCCTCCTGTTTACTTCCCCTCTGCACGCCGCCGCAGGCGCGCATCGGGGAAGTTCTGTGTTGGCCGCGTCCCTTGGACACAGCCAATCACAGATCGTGCTAAATGGCCAATCACAGCGGCCATTTAGCACTCGATCGGTGTGTCCAATGAGAGGTGATCTCATATGTATACATATGAGATCATCTCTCATTGCCGGCTCTCCCCCCTCACACAGAGACATCGTGTGAGGAGGGAGAGCTTCCGTGCTGCAGCTGCAGCATCAGTGAAACGTGAGTGAACACTAACACAGTGCCACACACACAACACACATGCCCATCTGTCCCCAGTGCCACCTGTCCCCAGTGCCACCTATCAGTGCCATCTGTCCCCAGTGCCACATGTCCCCAGTGCCACCTGTCAGTGTCAAGTGCCATCTGTTATCAGTGCCACGTGTCATCAGTGCCATCTGTCATCAGTGCCACCTGTCAGTGTCACGTGCCATCTGTTATCAGTAGAACAAACATATTACAGCGCACACATGCAAAACTGACATTTACCTCCAGCAAGGCTATTTAAAAGCACCTAGACAGACATTTTCAAAAAAACATTATCAAAAAATATGGGGATTTGGTCACACCATATTGCTATATGGTGCTTAAGCCCACTTACTGCGACAAAGTACCCCATGATTAGTGGGTCCTACACTATCCATAGATCGGGAGATCCTGCTTCTCTGAACCAAGGGAGCTATACTCCTCTATATGGGAGAACATAAGGTCTCCACCCATGATACAGGTGGTCACTAATTGAGGTACTTACTGAGTGGGGTGCTCCATAATGTTTTTTTGAAAATGTCTGTCTAGGTGCTTTTAAATAGCCTTGCTGGAGGTAAATGTCAGTTTTGCATGTGTGCGCTGTAATATGTTTGTTCTGTTGTATGGTCTTATGGCAGCACCATCTTTATGCATTTTTTAGGGTGTGCCCCCCAAATATCTCTTTTATCTGTTATCAGTGTCACGTGTCATCAGTGCCATGTATCAGTGCCACGTATCAGTGCCATCTGTCATCAGTGCCACGTATTAGTGCCATCTGTCATCAGTGCCACATATTAGTGCCATCTGTCACCAGTGCCATCTGTCATCAGTGCCACATCAGTGTGAACAGTGCCACATATTAGTGCAATCTGTCATCAGTGTCACGTGTCATCAGTGCCACGTATTTGTGCCATCTCTCATCAGTGTCACGTGCCATCAGTGCCACGTATCAGTGCCATCTGTCATCAGTGCCACGTCAGTGTCACGTGTCATTGTCCTGGTGCTCCAGGGCCTTTAAAAGTGTAATAGGTAGTCAACAAGTTAGATGTGTAATTTATGCTTCTAGAACACCTGATGGTGCTCTGTGCATGTTGGGCCTCTCTAAGTGGCCAGGCTGTGAAAAAGTCCCACACATGTGGTATCGTAATACTCAGGAGGAGTAACAAAATGTATTTTGGGGTGTTATTTGTGGTATACACATGCCATGTGAGAGAAATAACCTATTAGAATGACAATTTTGTGGGGAAAAAAATTCATAAATAAAAAAATCTTCATTTTGCAAAGAATTGTGGGAAAAAATGACAACATCAAAAAGCTCACCATGCATCTTACTAAATACCTTGGAATGTCTACTTTCCAAAAAGGGTCATTTGCACTTTCCTGGCTTGTTCGGGTCTCAAGAAATGAGATAGGCCACCAGTACATCAGGTGTGATCAATGTTTTATGATTTGCACCACAGCTTGAAGACTCTCTAACTTTCACAAAGACCAAATAATATCCACTAATTTGGGTTATTTTTTTACCAAAGATATGTAGCGGTATAAATTGTGGCCAAAATTCATGAAGAAAAATTAATAATCTGCTAAATGTTATCACAGAAACCAAGAAAATTGTGTTTTGTTTTCAAAATTTTCGGTCTGTTTTTATTTATAGCGCAAAAAATGTAAAACCCAGAGGTGATAAAATACCACTAAAAGAAAGCTCTATTTGTATGGAAAAAAAGTACAAAAAAATAATTAGGGTACAGTGTTACATGACTGAGTAATTGTCATTCAAAGTGTGAGAGCACCGAAAGCTGAAAATTGGTCTGGGCAGGAGGGGGGTTTAAGTGCCCAGTAGGCAAGTGGTTAACAATACATTTTATGGACATATTTTTAATAATTTTTCACTTCACATTTTTTTGGTTTCCCTACATGTATTAATTTATATGATATTTTGTCTGTTTATCCTTTTGATTATAAGTTTATCAATTGGTATATGTTTAGCTTTGCACTTTTTTGCACTTTTAAATTAATGTAAATATTTGTTTATTATTTATGGCATAAGCACTGCATTTTCTCTCTTTCTAAAACATCCAGAACGGTTCGCAGATTGCAGTGTGAACTGCCGAATGGTGCAGGAATCAGATCGCATACTGTAGGTGTGATTCCAGTGCGGACCAAAGTAAAGGGTCCTGCACCATTTTGGTGCAAATGCAACGCAAATTCAGCCATACAAACATATGGCTGAATTCGGATTGCACATATATCGCATGTGATATGCACAGCAGTGTGGTGTAAATCACATGCAATGTCTTACATCGCACCAGAGTGAACCCAGCCTAAAGGTAACCACTTTAGCTGTAGAGCCCCCTCCCCTGGATAGGAGCAAAATGCTTTGCTTGTTCTCAAACTTTGTCTTTTTCATTATAAGTCTTATTTTTTTGTTGTTGTTTGCAGTCACAGTCTATGGATGTATTTTTAATTTACAGGTGTTCTTCAGAAACAAAGAGGGAACATTTCTAAAAAAAAGAAAGAATTTCAGTAATTTTTCGCAATGCAGCATTTCCATATGTTCCACATATCTACTTCACAATATCATCAACACATTTTTCCAACTATAAGGATAGCATAAAACTGCAATTTCTATGTAACGTGCAGTGGTAAAATGCAAAGGCAAAATTCACCTTTTCACGGAAAAAAACATTTGCTTAAATGATCTGTGTAACAAAGTTAGATAATACTTATATGTTTGTATGATGGCACAATTACGCAGGTTTAGAAGCATGAAAAAAATAAGGAATGATGTACATATATGAGTCTTTAGTGTTCACTGCATAGTTCATTGGAAATCGGGCATTAATGGTTAGGGTATAATAATTTATAATTTTTTACTTTCTTTACTTTTATTTCCTAATGGTCATGCCCTGATCGGGACCTCTGGTTCTCACCTGTAGCAACATATCCATTATAATAGTGACCCACTGCATAATTTTTATCAACAAGTGTGTAGTCTACACCTTTATATTTACCTGCTTATGTAAAGGTACCCTTTTAATTGTTTACATAAAATACATAATCTAGTAAATTTTCCTTTTTTGCCTTTACCCGTGATGGCTTTTGTTTGACCTTTGTGTTTGAGAAAGACCTTAAAGGAGAAAAAATATGCAGCACACTGTTGATGACCTCTTCTGAAAACACTAGTTGTTGGCTTATAAGATAATGCTTTGGCCCCCTGAATGCTTTCTTAGCAAAGAACTTGAAACAAACATGGAAATAATGGGAAGAATTCAATAACCACCACTTTTTGGGCATTAATTGTTCTTGTTTAATGTGTTGGGGCAAATTCAAAAAACATCTGCAAGAGTTTTGGTTCTTAAAAGCAACTCATGTGCCAATCTCAGGTAGCTCAAATTTGCCCTAACTTCTACATTGTGGCATAGCATGTGTGCTAAATTCAATATGAAATAGCCACAGTTCATATCTTAGAAAAGTGGAGCTAATTAAGACCATTATTTTGTCGTACAGAGACAGATTTTGTGATAATGTCTTGCATGTGTTCCAAAAGTGGCGCAGCATGTGCCAAACTTGAATACACGGTTTAGACAGGTACACAAATTTGGAGCACTCCGCGCCACTTTTAGTAATTGTAGAAATCATAGGTCCACTACATCCTACCTGACATTCTTGCTAAATCTAAAGATAAAACTGTATTGGGTTAATAAATAAAGCTCTTTGTGTGAATGAGGACTTGGGGCTCATTCACATGGGCGCTGTGGTCTCTACAGTGTACATCAGTGGTTTGTTTATGTAGCTGGAGCCACCTGGAGCTGTGTGCAGGCAGCCTATGTTAGGCTAGGGGACACAGCAGCTTTACAAACATAGCCACAGGTTGTAATTTGACATCCCCATAGAGTAACAGGAAGCTTCAGCCACATGAACAAATCACTCATTCACACACCCAAAGTACCTGTGTGAATGAGCACTTAGGAAATGTTCACGTGAGGTCGGGAAGCTGGCTGCGCTGCAGGGGGAGCCACAGGAGGATCAGTTCCAGTGATAAGGCAGTAAAGCCAGTCCTCCTGCATGGGAGGTGCCTGTCCCCCACTGTTGAACTAATGATACAGGTACAGGAGGGCCAGCTTAGCTAAATCTGTTTGTCTTAGTCTTTATAATTTCCAGGGAATAACTGAATGGGTCTGATGTTCAGAAGCATCCAATCCAGAAACAGCCAAACAACTTACATTTTCAGAAGCAGTTCAGCAAAGGCAGTCCCCATATGTCTGTCATGACAGGTTTACTTTAAACACTGCATAGCAGCCTGGCTGTGCTGAGTAACAACAGCCTTTACATGTTCTCTTTAAAGTACATTTCTCGTGCTGCCCTTACATACTATCCTGAAATTACACAATATGAACACATCTTTCCAGGGATTTCTCTTATTTAATCTATAATAATACACATCCGAGCAGCACAACACTTGATGAGAACAATAATTTTTTTTAAATTATGTTTCATTACAGTTCCTCTAAATTTTATTGGCTTGATTGATGATCGAGTACACTTCAATGGATGATTTACTGCGCAGTGGAAATATTACAAGAACGAGCACTATATAGCACATTTCTTTTCTGAAGTGTATTTAATAGGGAAGATTTGAGTAATCTCTCTCCATGCTTGTCTTCACCAGTGAAGGAAACAGATTTTTTAGGTCTGTTGCTTAAAACTCTTCATAATAAATGTAAAGGTTGTATTTGTAAGGTTGCAAGGTTTGTAAGGTTGTATTTGTGTTGACAATTAAATTGTCTTTGACAACAGAAAAGGGAAAATAATATCTGGGAGTGCCAGATTTGGCTAAATATTTTCACACTGCACAGTTAATCTGCTATTACTCGTAGACATCTCAACCTTTATGGATGAAAATTGAGCCATCTCTTTATCCAACGAAATTGATTAGCCATAAGACGTGGTTGCGGACCAAGAATAGACTGACTATAATGTGCCCTACACTTTCCTTTTCTTTGAGCTTATGGGATCGATTAACAAAACCATATAGATTCCCCATACCCCCTTGGCTCTCCTAACTTGTAATCCTGCATTCACCCTGGGTCTCAACCCCCAAGCTTTCATCTGGTGGATGAACAAAGGTCTAATACACATTGCTGATTTGTGTGATCACTAAGCACAAAGATATCTTATCAAAACAAGCTGTACAAGAAAAATTTCAGCTCCCAAATTTGGAAATTTACCATTACTCTCAGCTTGTGAACTTTTTGGTGACTTTACAGGGTCGTCACCCACCGCTGAAAAAGTCCAATAGGACGTAACGTACGTACGGGGGAGGAGCTGACCTGTCACTCGCGTCTCGCACACGCTTACAGCGGGATACACCGAGGTCTCGTTGTATCACCTATTAGCATTGCTATAATCTACTTTTGCGTGTATCTGCTATCTCCAAAGGAGTTATCTTTTGTGATTCAGTACATGTTGTGTGGATACTTACATTCATAATGCCTGAGAATGCACCTTTGGCTTCTCTTTGAACATCGTTTTTTACATATGTTTTTTATTTATTTTAAATAAATCAGTTTATACCAGTCTACACTTAGAGTGTTTTCCCCCTTTATTTTTATCTTGGGGAACATTTTTTCCTGCTTGGATTACGTGGTTCTGCTTTTGCTGCTGATCGTTGCCTGCATAAGGAACATCACCTACTGATGAGTTACCACACAGATCTTATCTAATCTGGATTGGAAATTTCCTGCTCTCTCCCTGATTGGGTCCATGCGTATGTGCATAGCACATTTGGTAAGAGTACCTATTCATTTATGGTGGAGGATTTTATTCACTTCATGATTTATTCCAGTCATTATCTACAGTCACTTGGGTGATCACCCACGCCACTTCAATCCGCATCTTTCGGATATGAACTTTTTTCACTATACTTTACATATTTTGTGTTTTTTGTGTATATATGTTTTTTAGATGCGCTGCACTATTTTTTATTTTTGACTTTACAGGGTATGTCTGATCTAACAACTTCCTCCTCGATGGAATACTTATGTAGGTCTTTCAATAAGCATACAGGTCACATATCAAATATGTAGTAATTTTGACTTCGAAAAGCGAAAAAGTTGTTTTATGTGAATAAATGGTTGCAAGACATAGGTGAAACATTTAAAGTTGGTGAATGGTTTAAAATGGCGCAATATGCTTCAAAATCCTACATTAATACTTCCTTGATCAAAGCTAACCACAAAGTTTTGCTGAGGTTGTACATGGTGCCGATGAGGGTGGCTGCGTGTGTCCCAGGGGCTTCCCCCATGTGTTTTTGGGGATGTGGCATGGAAGGGTTATAACTTTATATACTCACTGACTCTTATTAAATCACCAAAGCAAGCACTGCTGGGATGCCCAGTTGGGGAGGCACCAGGACATGTGAGGAAACTTAAAGCATTTATATTCATAGCAGCTAGGATTACAATAGTCATGTCCTGGAAGTCACCTACAATCCCCCTCGACCTGGTGAAAAATAAGTTGTCATGGATCATGGTCAATGAACGCCTTTAAGCAATATTACTTGACAAACAGGCCTACTTTGATAAGGTGTGAGCCTTGGATTGATTACTTGTCGGACGCCTTATGAAGTACCATTAGTCAATCATGTTCCGATAGGATAGGGCGTAATATTCCTTTCACATTACTCTCCCTTGCCTCCCCTTTTCTTCTCTTTTTTCTTCTTTTCTGGTCCCCCCCCCCTCCTTTCTGTTTTTTCCTCTGTGTTTTCTTTTTCTTGTGTGTTTCTTTCGATCTGCTCTACAAAGATTGTAAGCTATACAATAAGGGACATTAAGCCACAAGTGAAGTGTCGGAGGGGATGTGGCAGAACCCCAGCTGTTGTTCTCGCTACGCCCTCTGACCCCCGTTGGGTAATTAACTCTTTGGGACCCATGAGATGGTTTTATGGTCATGTTATCCCAGTCTCCCTCTCTCTCTCTCCATATTGCATTTAAAAGAGAGATAGGGAAAATGGGCACAGCTATACTTCTCTCTCTTTGTCTCTTCTTGTTGAATATTTTGTGAGAGCTCATTGAGCTAAGTTATGTACGAGGCATGCTCATCGAAATATATTTACAGGTTATACCTTCAATATTTCTTGAACTTTGATGTATCTTTAAAACATGCTGGCATACTTCCTTTCTTATGTCTATAAGTAGTGGATACTTGTATTCTTTTTTGCATTTTCAATAAAAACTATTAAAAAAGAAAAGGGAAAATAAGTTTTCATATAGGCCTTAGCTTCAGTTTTACAGCCCAACTCCAGTCTCCATGCTCCACCTGAAAATAGCCCATCCAGCCCAATTTTGTTATCCACTGGCACTTGTATAATGTAATATTACCTTTTCTGAATTCTTCAGACTGCTCACATTAAACTACAGGGTCTTTTTTATCCTCACTCCGAGCTGATGTATAGACTGGGACTTGATGACATAAGCGCCACTCTGCACCAGTACGCTGCTAAGAGAAATTACCAAGACTGGAGCTGCCAGAATTGGGAGCAGCTGTGGATGGTAACTAATTGTCTTCTATCTTTCATTTTTTAAAGCTTAACTGAACAAATTGAAGATAGAAGCTAATTGGTTACTATGCACAGCTGCTCAAGATTTAGCAAATTTCCCAGCATGAATGAAAGGTGCCATGCTGACATTAACTCAGGGAATGGTACCAGGAAACCCTGCATTTACAGTATATGTTCTGACTTCCAGGTTGAGTGACACTGGATGACACTCAAGACTGAGGAGATTTTTAGTGAATAAGAATAACTGCAGTAAAGGAATCTGAGTTTGCCTCGAAGCACAGGGAAAGAATTGGAGTCAAAGCCTGCATATTTCATCAGTGCTGAGGTTTGGGCATATAATGCTGTGATCCATGATAATAATCTTCACCGAAGCCCCACTTGCAAATGGGGAAAACATGGGGCACAGATTTCAACAAGTTGAATGTCATCTAAGCCTCAATGCTGTGGGGGGGGGGGGGTTAAATATTTTATTGTCACTGACTACCAATGCTGGGGGGGGGGGGCTATTTTATTGCAACTGATCACCAAAGCTGGGGGATACTACTTTCAGTCACTAACGCCGAATGATGGTGGAAGAGGGGACTGTTTTACTTTCATTGACTCTACCATTGACTACCAATGCTGGGAAGGGGGCTATTTTACAGATATGTACCATCAATGGGAGGGAGGGGAGACCTTTTTTTTATTGCTATTGACCATCAATGTTGGGGTGAGAGTATTTTTTGTTTTTGTTTTTTTGGACACCATACACAATTGGAGAAATTGGGGACTTTATCTTGACATATTCTTCATCCTAGTTAATACAAATAGGGTTTTTCTTCTCGTTTTTCATTGTTTTAAGTTTTTGAAGGTGCCATAATTGGACTTTAGCACTTTATACATTGTATGGATGTGTGTAATCACTTGGCATTTATTACATTGCACATTGTTTATCATACTGCACGTTGACTTGCACTAAGAAATTTTGATATATATCAAATTTAACACACCTGCTCCCCATCCACACCTGAGACGTTGTAACACTAACAAGTCACATGACACCAGGGAGGGTAAATTACCAATTAGGCTCAAGTTGGATATTTTCACTTAGGGGTGTACTCACTTTTGTTGCCAGTGGTTTAGACATTAATGGCTGTGTGTTGAGTTATTTTTAGGGGACAGCAAATTTACAATGTTATACACGCTGTACACTCACTACTTTACATTGTAGCAAAGTGTAATTTCGTCAGTGTTGTCACATAAAAAGATATAATAAAATATATACAAAAATGTGAGGGGTATACTCACTTGTGAGATACTGTATATACATTTTTTTGTATTTGGTATCACACACTATTTCTTATTAGCACTTTATGACATGTTTAGAGATTTGCCTTTTAACAGATTATTTGCACATGATTTATTTAATTATTAATTAGGCACAAAAAGTTGGTGTGTGGATCAGCGCTGCTCACTCTAGATTCTGTTCCGATATAAAGTAAGACTGAAATTGTTCACCTTTATGAGCTATGGAGATCACTTTCTGTGAATGTGAAGCTGCAACCACCTAAAGATGATAGATACAAACACCTAGATCCTTGTGGACTTAGGACCATGTTGCTAGAAAAGTCAATATCAGCAAATATAACACATGACTGTGGGTCAGTAAATGTATACACAAATCTCCCTCTATGCTGTAACATCAGGAATACAGGTGATATTTGGCCACCACCATGGAGGATACTAAGAGGCAACAGAAGAATCAGGACACCTGAATGCATAAAGTTACTTTATTTTCAATATACATTTAATTTTTGAAAAATATAAATGCTAAAATATCTTCATTCTTTTGATTCCATAAAAGACACAATAGAAAGCTTCATAAAATTGAAAAATACTATCCTGTTGTTATCATTATGCTCATTGTTACAGGTAAAATCATTACAGTCTCTGCTGCTTTCTTCATCTGCTCCATGTTTGATCGTATTTCATTACATACAAAAATCATCATGTCTAACAAAAGACATATAGGCCAATTGAAGTATCCATGAGAGTATGAAAGTGCAGATCAACACCCTCCCACTTTTCCCTACTTGCCCTCCTGAAATAAAACAAATACTACATTAGCCATATTAATGGCTATCAATAAGAACAGTTGTGTTAACACTATGTCAGCAGTATAGGTTTGGGACAAATACCTTCATTCATATTGAAAGATCTGGAAACAAGATGGCAGATGTATTGTAATTCTCTACAACACAGTATTTTTACAGTAGAATAACGCATTGAAATAACCTTTATTATTCCCTTAAACTCCAGTCAAACTTTTTTTTTTTTTTTTGGATAGATGCATGAAGTATAAATCCTTCTGTCAGGCCATATTAAATAAAACATATTGCTGTATTTAGGAGATTACACCTTACTTCCTGTCCCTATAATAGCTGCATAAGAAATTAAGAAAGCTGCTGTCACTGGCACATGAATACACACAGTAATAATAAATGGAAAGTATTTATAACTCAAATATTTTGTTGCATTCTTTGTCCCCACTAGTGAGATTTCCCATCACAATCCCCCTGGTAGGAACACAGACTATTGAAAACCTGACAGATGTTCTATTCCTTCCCTCATTCTATCCAAAAAAAATAAAAGTAAAGGTTTTGGCTGCAGTTGGGCTTTAAGTAATGGATTCATGTATTTGCTGCCATGTGAAAACTGAGTGAGCATTCTGTAGATGGAAGAGTACTATCACAGCAATAAAAAATATGAACTTTTGTCATTGAACACAATCGGTAATTCAAAGGCAAATACAAGCACAAGGTGATAAGATAATACAATTAAAAAGTTAATCAGTTCATGTTCAAGCATTACAGTGTCACTGCATTTTTCTGTTATCTACTATACAGAAGAATAGTTTACTTAAAAAAAGTTTACAGGTTACTACTGGATAGAGAGGAAAATTAAGTTCCCTTTGTCAAGGGGGAAGACATTTTCTAAGGTGATACAGCAGTACTTTTTTAACTATTGCCATCAAATCAAAAACACCTGTGTGAAAAGGTTTGGGTGGAAGTAGACATTCCCCAAGTCATGTATCACATCCTAGCTTTAGCAGAAGGCAGCAGCATTCTCTTCGAGTTTATACCCCAGAAATGATATATATGGTTTCACACAAGTGTTTTATGCTGTAAGCATGTTGAAGATCAAATAACATCCACAATGGAGGCCAAATTGCCTTGGTTGGCGTTATAAATACCTACTTGGTTTGTTACTACAAATGGCACTTTCAAAAAAGTGGAGCAAACGGCAATGATAAGATGCAAAGTGCAGTGACCCAAAGCAGCCAATTGGATTTCAGTTTCCCAAATTCAGATTAGTAAATATTATTATTATTTAAACAGTACAGCCAAAGCTCATTAAGCTGTACTTCTGTGAATCACAGGAGTACAGATCATTCTGCACTCCTGTGACCCGTTTTCAGAAAACAGCGGGCTGAAGCCACGAGCTGCTGAGAGCCTGAGCCGGCGGCTACCGCCCCCTCCACAGCCCAGCGCTCCAGTGAGCGTGGGGGACAGAGCAGCGAGCTGCTGACTGACAGTAGCTCTCTGCTCAGGGAGCTCTGGGAACCAAGCGATCAGTGGTGTTTGATCACACTGTCCTCAGTGTTAGAGCCAGTGGGGGACTGATGCTGCATCCACCTAGATAAGTATGATTCTGCAAAAAAAACAAAACCCCATACTTTTTTTTTAGGTGACTGGTAGCTTTCCATACTGTATATTGCTTTTGCCTTCTCTTTTAAAGGGTCGGTTTTTTAGAGCAGCAGTATGACCTATTCACAGCCATATTGCTGCTTTAAATAAAAAATTACTCTGGCACATGTATTAAGAACATCTTTTTTCTCTACAAAGGTGACTCTAAAGCAAGCAAAGCTCTGTTCATTCCAATCAATATAGAAAAAAGTGCTAGGAGTAAGAGGAAACCTGTCACATGACGGAGACATGTCAGGTGATAGGGCTCCTCTCCTAATCCATATTGACGTGAATGTTTCATGCATTTATGCATGAAACATCAAATGCAGGTGCAGCGTGGAGTCACTGAGATGTCTGTAAAAAGTATATCTGCTCACTGTTATATATCTACCCCTACTACTTACTTCCCCCTCTTTTACTTTTTTTATCTTTCTCACCAGCTACTACCATAAAGATGCAGGTTCATCCCCATACTTGCTACCCAGACTGACCTTTCCCCCACCCCAACTCCCCATCATAAACAGTAAATTTGAAAATTTCCCAACTTGAGAGGTACCCATGGAAATGGACATAGTCCAAACTCTGTCATTAGGCCTATAGTTCCTGGATTGAATATCACTGAACTACAGGGAACAGTCAAGTATATAACATTATTATTTTGTTAAAAGATGTACTGTCTTGTGATCTTCCCATTTGTATAATTCCTGTCTATTACAGGTGTAACAATGTTTATGTTGTATCCTTGGCTGCATCTAAATAAGAAGGTATAAAAAATAAATAAATACAACCCCTATGGCTAAGAAGATCTACCTTTGTTTAAAGAGTGATTGCTAACAAACGGAAAGAAGGAAGTCATACTTTATATACAATATCGGTATATAAGTTTTACAAAATTTTTGTTTAAGAGTAAATTACTAGAAGAGGTACTGTAGGCAAGAGACAAGATCCAGCAAAAAATAAGTACAGGCAGTACCCGGGTTACAAACAACTCCTACTTACAAACGGAGGGAGACAACAGGAAGCCAGAGGAAATCTCCTCATAGGAAAGGAAATTCACACCTGAAATGCCATGGACACACGAATGGCCTTTTCGATGGACTGAATTCCGTCTGACTTTTCAACTGGGTTTTCCGTCGAATCGGATTTGTCTTCACACAATCACACCAAAGTCTGACGGATTCGACCGTGATGACGTACGACTGGACTAGAATAAGGAAGTTCATAGCCAGTAGCCAATAGCTGCCCTAGCATCGGTTTTCGTCCGTTGGACTAGCATACAGACAAACTGAGTTTTCGACCGGACTCGAGTCCATCGGAAAGATTTGAAACAAGTTCTAAATTTAAAGTCTGTCTGATTTTCGACAGAAAAGGTTCGCTGAAGGTCCGATGAAGCCCACACGCGGTTGAATTGTCCGACGGATTCGTTCCGTCGGACCAGTTTGGTCGAAAAGTCCGGTCGTGTGTACACGGCATTAGAAATATCATGGGAAAAAGGTGTCTCTACTGAAGATTTATCACCAATCCTTGTTTCCACAACCCAACATTTTAAAAATCCAATTGTCATAGGGGCAGAAAGTGAGGTGAAATCTTCTGAACAGAGACATAGACAGCAAAACAAAGGTTACAGGGGTGTTAACCCTTCACTATGCTAGCCAAAAAAACATAAAAACATTTTTTTTGGCTGCAGCTACATTTAAAAAATGTACCTGTTCCGACTTCCATATAAATTCAACTTAAGAACAAACCTTGTTTGTAACCCGGGGACTGCCTGTACCATGAAAGTTTTAACCCTTTGCACTGCTGTGACAGGAAAAGCAGTCAGTTGCAAAGTTTATTTGCGTTATTAGGAAACCTTTACTAAGGGAATCTGCTGATCTCCTTCTAAATATGCTAGTTACCTGGCTGACTTTTGCTTTGGGTAATTTGAGTTACTGAACAGGTATGCAGCAAGATGGGTAAGAATAAAGTTATTAGGGTTGATTTATTTATGTGTATGGTAGCCAATCAGCTTCTAACTTGTTCAATTAAGCAACCTGGATGCTGTTTGGTTTCCATGCAGAGCCGCGCCAGATTTTGCACTCGCCAGTTTTAGTAAACCAACCCCATTGTCTTTATACTTATTCTGGGTTAGTATGTTGGAAAGGACTAAAGCCACTGAATCATCACAGCAGCCAATCAACTAGCCTTTTCCAAAGGAAGGATTAGAAATGAGAGTCTATACGATTATCTGCGTATGTTTCCCTTTAAGTAGTTTAGGGGAGCAGTATAGAGAATAATCATCTTTTGTGTCATTGTGCAAAACAATTCTTTAGAGAGGAGCTAACAAGACAGAGGGATTTAGAAAACATACAATAGTGTCCCATACCTACCTAAAATGTTAACATCAAACCTGATGCTCACATTGATTTTCAGTTACAAATAATACATTATTAAATCAAATCAGCAGTTAATTTCAAGTACAAGAAACATTTGACTTTCATAATGGAAGACTCAGATATAAAACAACGGACATTTTTTGTTAGTGTCCCTGTTCAATGTGCCTATTTTTGTGTGTGATACAGAAAAGAAGAGCTATTATGAATATGTAAAATATTGGAGGCCCCCCTCTCCCACCTCCACATTCCTAAAAAACCTGACATCTTGTTGTCACGTTGTGACTTTCTACTTTGGCAATGAAGAAGACTGGGTATGAACTTTGTGATTCTGCTGTCAGCACGTTTATGACATCAGTAGTGTAACCAACTGGATCTAATTTCTTTATGTAAGAAGGATTTCCCTCTTTGATATCCACTAATCAACTAATGGGAATCTACTACAAAGGATAACTTGACACTGATACAAATACAAACTGAACTGTCATAATATGTCTTGCTTATGAGGACTTCCCGAATCAGATCCCGATCAATGATCATGGTAAAACTGTATTGTTTCTTTTACAAAATAGACAAAATACAAAAAATTAGAAGGGTTCACCAGATTGTCCATTGGGGATGGTTGTCAAGAGAAGATTTGTATCTATTTCCTGAGACAACTGGTGCCGAAGCAAGAAAAATCTTTAATTAAGAAGATAAAGTATGACAACAAAATCATTATAAGATTCAATGGCTTAATTTTTTAAATTCCAAGAAAAATATAATAATGTGGCTACTTTATTTAATCAGGCAGAAAACTTGCAGTTCATCAAGTCTTAGAAAATGACTTGTATAGTATGCCAATATGGGGGGACTGTCAGACAGCATATTGCACAGCATACTGTGGAGGCTATAAACTTCTTTCTCTGAATGTGACATTATTGCCCTTGAAAGGTAAAATGTGAGCCAAGAAAACAAATTTTTCCCTCCAATTTAACAATAAACTAGGCACATGTAAAGAACAAAAGTGATCGGTGCTGACAATCAAAGGAGTATACAAGCTTGTAGAAGAATTCATATTCAAGCTCTCTCTTCTGTGTGACACACATAAGCATTGTATAGAAACATAAACTAATAAACAAGAATGTGTTAGAGAAATTGCATAAATACAAAAAAAAAATAATAATAATAATAATAATTACAGTTTAAAAAAATCATAATTTCTAGGTTTTAATTGATCCCTGTTACCAGTCAACACGATTAATTATTGCCTAAGTAATCCTATCATACATCCCACTCTGCATAAAATAATGGATTAAAAGTAAACCCCGTCTCCCTCATGACATCATTAAAAAAAAAAAATCACCTACCTCTGAAATGACTTTGTTGATCTCTTTAGTATAAAGTACAATTTTTTTTTAAGAGTTTGTCAAGTCCTAAGTATGGAGATTTGTGTTATAATATAAATCACATTGTGTACAACACATTCATACAGAAAAAAAAAAGCCCAGTTTTCTACAAATAAGAGGTAGAACTACTTCAAACTATATGTTTCCTGCTGCAGGAAAAGAATTCGTTTTTTTACAGTAATTAAAAAAAAAAGTTAAAAAAATTAACAATATATAAGTTGAAGGTTAGGCCCCGTAATTTATAGACAAGCTAGAATATATTACTCTCCAGTAAATACGTAGTGTATTTATAAGCAGAATGCACAGCATAGGGGCTTATTACCTTATGGCAATTGGTTGTATATTATTTATACATTTGCAAGTCAAGTACCAGTATATATTTCTTGTTGATTAATACTATAGTTCTGTTCTGTCATGGAACTGCAAGCAGCTCTAATATATGGAGTGGTCACGCTGATCCTTCTACGGTATGTTGCATAGTTTCCTCAGTAAAAAAAAAAGGAAGCACTGCATTCAGAGCAATACACGTGACAATTTCATCAGGCATTTGTCTTGTGCGATAAACAGAATATGAATTTTCAGGGGGGACACAGTAGAAAGGCAATAACTTATTCTGACCAGAAATCAGCAGGATCAGTACACCAGTCTGTATATACAGTTCACAGTGGAAGTGCTCTAGTCAGTACAAGCTGTTTTAGAACTGCCAGCATGAGCATCATATAATGTCATGTTAAAGTAGTGTTGATTTTTCGTTTGGCTATTGATGACGCAAGATCCGAAGAGGACGCAGAAAGTGGTTCATAGTTTCATAATGTTGTCTCTGTTCCTCGACTTCTCCAGAAGTAAGTGTTGTCATCTGGCTCAAGCTCTATCCTAATTTGAGGCACAAGTCGTATGGGAGTACTTGGTGAGCTGCAAGAAATAATAAAAAAAAAAGGTAAGCTATAATTGAGACATCACATTTTATTTTCAAGCTGCCAAAGCAAAAACATTGAATAATAAAAGCTATACTACCTAAAATTCACATTTCCATAGCAGTATCGGAGGACATATCTTTAACCACTTGCCTACCAGGCCCAAGCCATTTTTCAGCTTTCAACGCTGTCGCACTTTGAATGATAATTGCGCGGTCATGCTACACTGTACCCAACACATTTTTTATCATTTTCTTCACACAAATAGCTTTCTTTTGGTGGTATTTAATCACTGCTGTGTTTTTTATTTTTTACATAAAAAAAAGAAAAAAGAGACCATAAACTTGGGGAAAAAAACGTTTTTTTACTTTTTTCTGTCAGTAAATTTTGTACCTAAGTAATTTTTCGCCTTCACTGATGTGCGCTGATGAGGAGGCACTGATGGCCACTGATAGGCTGAACTGGTGGGCATTGATGAGATGGCACTTATGGGTACTGATGAGGCTGCACTTATGGGCACTGATGAGGTGGCACTGATAAGGAGGGACTAATATGCCGCACCTATGGGCACTGATAGGTGGCACTGATATGTGGCACTGATGGGCACTGATAGGCAGCACTGATGGGCACTGTTAGGTGGCACTGATGGGCACTAATAGGTGGCACTGGTAGGCACTGATAGGCGGCAGTGGCAGGCACTGATAGGTGGCATGGATATGCGGTACAGATGGGCACTGATGGGCATTGATGGGTGGCACTGATGGGCAACACTAATGGGCATTGATGGACAGCAGTGATGGGCATTGATGGGCAGCACTGATAGGCGGCACTGATTGCCAGCACTGACTGGCACGGCTAATAAGCACTGATTTGTGGCACTTGTGGGCAGTGTGGGCACTGATTGCTGCCACTGGTGGGCACTGTATTTTTACACTTTATTTCTATATTGTAATCAGGGCCCTGATGATCAGTGCCCTAATTACTTCCCTAGCTGTCCCTTGATCGGCTCTCCTTGCCTCACACTCTGTCAGTGTGAGGCGAGCCGATTACCGTCATCTCCGTGTTTACATGTGACCGGCTGTGTTTGCTCACAGCCGATCACATGGTTAAAGAGTCACGGACGCGGCTCTTTACACAGATCGGGTTTGCGCTGTGTCCTAGCAACACGGCGCGGCCACGATTGCCCCGCGAGCATGCAAGAGCGGGCATTCTGGCCCACCGTCATATGACGTCGTCCCAGAACAAGAGCTGCACTGCCCCTGTCATTTGACGGCGGGCGGGCGGCAAGCGGTTAAAAAAAGGTGAATAGGACATGCAAGTTAGGTCAAAAGTAACCCTAACCTGAGTTTGCTTCTAATATTCAAAGGGTAATTACTTAGCGGAGGTAGCTCAACCCTCCAGCTGTTGCAAAACTACAAGTCTCATGAGGCATTGCAAGACTGACATTTACAAACATGACTCCCAAAGGCAAAGGTGTGATGGTAGTTCTGCAATAGCTGGAGGGTCACAGCTTGAGCATCTACCAATTACAAAGCTTGTTACTCTCATAAACATTGCCTGCTTCTATATTCGGCAAGCAGAATAGCAATGTAGGTCACATCCCCTTTTCCCTTTAAACACTATTCAAGAATCACATCCAGTGACAAACATGTTTAGCTCTACTAATCACTCAATCATCTGCTATTGGAGCAAATAATGCATGTTCCATCATTACTTTCTTCATTTTGACAAGTCCAGGAAGAAGTTGAAAACGACATCTGTTTTTATACATTGTAAATGTGACATGTGTGGGGAGATTCTTATGTTTTCGGGGTAGATAGTATTGTGGTTACAATTAAATAATTTCAGCATCTATACAATCTATCCTATATTAGTATATGGTACCCCCTTTTCTTGAGGCCCAGGGTAGCTGGCATTTGTTTTTTTTTCATTTATAAATACTGATATCTGAATATCTTACATACAACACACTACCATAACTATATGACAAGCCATGCAATCATTATTCTCCAAAGCTCTCCAGAACCTTATTTTAAAATTAACCCAAGCTCTTAAAGCCCCATACACACGCGCGGACAATCCGTGGACCAGGTCCGTCGGACCATGTCCGTCATACTTTGTCTGATGTTGGTTTTGCGTACACACGATCGGACAAAGTTGTCGGAAAATCCGATCATTCTGAACGTGGTGACGTTTGTTGCCTACGACGGGACTACGTAGAGGCTAGTAGCCAATAGCTTTGGTCTTGTAATGTGATCTGAGCATGCGTAGCACTTTGTCCGGTCGGACAAGCGTACACACGCTCGGATTTGGTGTGATCGGACCGGGTTGACGGGAAATCTTTCCAGCAGGAGATAAGACTTTGTCCGACGGACAAACCGACGAACACTGTCCGATGGTGCATACACACGGTCTGATTTTTCAACAACCTTGTCCGATCGGACCAAATTGATGAAAAAGTCCGACCGTGTGTATGGGGCTTTAGAGTATTTGGAGAAATTCATATTTTTAAAGTTTATAAGAAAGAGAACTAAAGTCATCCAAGTTGTTCTTTCAGCTGCTTAGCACTTCACCTCCCAATTCCAAAACACTTGCTGTGTTTAAAGTTGAATCAAAGGCTATTTTTTTTCCTTACTTCCTAAAAAATATGTTATACTTACCTGCTCTGTGCAATACTTTTGCACAGAGCAGCCCCGATCCCCCTCTTCTCAGGTCCCTCACCTGCGCTATTCTTCCTCTTTGGCAAGTGCCCTCATAGGAAGCTGCTTCCTATGGGGGCACTCGTGCAGGCTTGCCCTCGAGCCACCTTGTTTACATCCATTGACACAGACAGGGCAGCTTGCTCCCTTGTCACAGAATGTGATTGACAGCAGCAGGAGCCAATGGGAGGGACTGAGCCAGGAGAGCCGGCACTCTCATGCACAGTTCTGGATCAGGATTGGGTTCAGGTAAGTATGGGGGGGGGGCTGGGGGACACATTCAGCACAGAAGGTTTTTTACCTTAATGCCTACATTGCATTAAGGTAAAAGAAAAAAAAATTATGCCAAGTGTGGCATGTCAGGGGGTCACCAGTACTTAAAGAGGAAGTTCCATTTCTGGGTGCATTAGAAGCACTTTAACCACTTCCCGACCGCCCCCTGTATATTTACGTCGGCAGAATGGCACGTACAGGCAGAATCACGTACCTGTACGTGACATTCTTCCGGCGGTTGGGGGGTCCGATCGGACCCCCCTCCGCCGGCGGGGACGGTCGGGATCGCTTCAGGAGCGATCCGGGACGAGGGGACGGCCAGTGGTTTCTGGCCACCCCCTCGCGATCGCTCCTGGCCAATGAGAAACTTCCCCTTCCTGTCTATTGTATAGACAGGAAGGCGGAAGTGATGTCACGCTCGGTGCGCCGGTCTATGTGACCGGAGACGCCGAGCGGCGAACATGTACAGGTTAGTGCACAACACTACACTGACACCAGTACAGTTAGGCACATATTCCACCCCCCTGTCACCCCCTGATCACCCCCCAGATCACCCCCTCCCCCCCCAGTCACAGTGTCACTAATTGCAGTGATCATTTATTTACTGATCACTGCATTTAGTGTCAGTGTGACTGTAATAACTGTCAGGGCAGTTAGTTTTAGGTCCAAGGTAGCCCCCTACCCCCCCCTAATAAAGGTTTAACCCCTTGATTGCCCCCCAGGTAACCCTTTCACCCCCTTTTGCCAGTGTCACTAAGCGATCGTTTTTCTGATCGCTTTATTAGTGTCACTGCTGTCGCTAGGTAACCATTTTTTTTTTTAGGTAACCGCCATGTTTATATAGGTTCATAAATAGGTTTATAGGTCAGGTACCCCCATATTACAACCTAAATAAAGGTTTTAACCCCCTGATTGCCCCTAGAGTTAACCCTTTCACCAGTGATCACTGTATAACTGTCACTGGTGACGCTGGTTAGCCAGTTAGTTATTTTGTTATTTAGGTTCCCCGTCAGGTTTTTATATAGCGTCAGGTACCCCCATATATTACCTAATAAAGGTTTTAACCCCCTGATTGCCCCTAGTTAACCCTTTCACCCCCTTTTGCCAGTGTCACTAAGCGATCGTTTTTCTGATCGCTGCATTAGTGTCGCTAGGTAACCATTTTTTTTTTTTAGGTAACCGCCATGTTTATATAGGTTCATAAATAGGTTTATAGGTCAGGTACCCCCATATTACAACCTAAATAAAGGTTTTAACCCCCTGATTGCCCCTAGAGTTAACCCTTTCACCAGTGATCACTGTATAACTGTCACTGGTGACGCTGGTTAGCCAGTTAGTTATTTCGTTATTTAGGTTCCCCGTCAGGTTTTTATATAGCGTCAGGTACCCCCATATATTACCTAATAAAGGTTTAACCCCCTGATTGCCCCTAGTTAACCCTTTCACCCCTTTTGCCAGTGTCACTAAGCGATCGTTTTTCTGATCGCTGCATTAGTGTCGCTAGGTAACCAGTTTTTTTTTGTATTACTGTTACGGGTGACGCTGGTTAGTTAGCTTGTTTTTTATACTGTCAGGGCACCCGCCATTTATTACCCAATAACGGTTTAACCCCCTGATCGCCCGGCGGGTGATATCAATTAGGTTTTAGGGTCAAATAAGGTCTGCGTCGCCCCAGGTTAGTGCCAGTACCGCAAACACCCACGCGCAAAGCATACACCTCCCTTAGTGGCACAGTATCTGAACAGATCGATATCTGATCTGATCAGATCTATACTAGCGTCCCAGCAGTTTAGGGTTCCAAAAAAAAACGCATTGTTAGCGGGATCAGCCCAGATACCTGCTAGCACCTGCGTTTTCCCCCTCCGCCCAGCCCAGCCCACCCAAGTGCAGTATCGATCGATCACTGTCACTTACAAAACACTAAGCACACATAACTGCAGCGTTCGCAGAGTCAGGCCTGATCCCTGCGATCGCTAACAGTTTTTTTGTGGTAGCGTTTTGATTCAGTCGCTTCAGTCAGGAGCTTTTTTACCTGTGAATCTCAAAAAAAAAAAAAAAAAAAAAAAATAGTTGTCGTTTTATTGTTCTCTCTCTCACTCTATTCTCTCTCTATTGTTGCTCTTTTTTTTACTCCATTCTATTCTGCAATGTTTTATTATGTTTTATCATGTTTTATCATGCTTGCTTTTCAGGTATGTAATTTTGTTTACTGTGTTTTAGTGTTGAGCATTTTTTTGTTTTCAGGTGCGCCATTCAGTTGCAACGCGGATTTATTTATCTTGACAGCAACAGCGTTTGCTCCCACGATACATAAAGCCGCGACTCCAACGCTGTAGGAGGTGATTTCACCACCACAGTTAAAAAAAAAGAGCATATATGCCGAAGCATGGGGGCAGCAGGGGGGGGAGGAGCGATTGGCTCCTAATGCCACGTACATACGGTCGAAATTCCGACCGTGTGTACACGGCATAACTTTTGCGGGAGGATGCCCATCATTAGAAGTGGGTGGATGAAGGGAGGTATTCTAATGGTGGGCATACCCACCAATCAATCTCTTTTTTTTTTCGTTCAGCCAAGAGGCTGCATGAAAAAAAAAAGATTACAATATATGTCCAGTATGTTGCTGGACTTTGAATGGTTATACCAGAATGATGCCTGCAGGTTTAGGTATCATCTTGGTATCATTCTTTTCAGCCAGTGATCGGCTTTCATGTAAAAGCAATTCTAGCGGGTAATTAGCCTCTAGACTGCTTTTACAAGCAGTGGGAGGGAATGTCCCCCCTCCCGGATATAAACCGCGCCATTGGGAAATTGGGAAAGCATTTTATCACACCAATCTTGGTGTGGTCAGATGCTTTGAGGGCAGAGGAAAGATCTAGGGTCTAATAGACCCCAATTTTTTCAAAAAAAGAGTACCTGTCACTGCCTATTGCTATCATAGGGGATATTTACATTCCCTGAGATAACAATAAAAATCATAACAAAGAAAAAAAATGGAAGGAACAGTTTAAAAATAAAATAAAAAAGCTAAATAAATAAAAAAAAAAACAAAAAAAAAAAAAAAAAGCACCCCTGCCCCCCCTTCTCTTGCGCAAAGGCGTACACAAGCGTTGGTCTGGCGTCATATGTAAACAGCAATTGCACCATGCATGTGAGGTATCACCGCGAAGGTCAGATCGAGGGCAGTAATTTTAGCAGTAGACCTCCTCCGTGAATCTAATGTGGTATCATGTAAAGGCTTTTAAAGGCTTTTAAAAATGTATGTAGTTTGTCGCCACTGCGTGTTTGTGCGCAATTTTAAAGCATGTCGTGTTTGGTATCCATGTACTCGGCCTAAGATCATATTTTTTATTTCATCAAAAATTTGAGCAATATAGTGTGTTTTAGTGCATTAAAATAAAAAAAAGTGTATTTTTTCCACAAAAAATGCGTTTGAAAAATCGCTGCGCAAATACTGTGTGGAAAAAAAAAAATGCAACACCCACCATTTTAATCTGTAGGGCCTTTGCTTTAACAATATATATAGTGTTTGGGGGTTCAACGTAATTTTCTTGCAAAAAAAAAATATGTTTTCATGTAAACAAAAAGTGTCAGAAAGGGCTTTGTCTACAAGTGGTTAGAAGAGTGGGTGACGTGTGACATAGGCTTCGAAATGTTGTGCATAAAATGCCAGGACAGTTCAAACCCCCCCCAAATGACCCCATTTTGGAAAGTAGACACCCCAAGCTATTTGATGAGAGCAATGTTGAGCCCATTAAATATTTTTTTTTTTGTGTCCCAAGAGATTGAATAATGAAAAAAAAAAAATATATATATTTTTTTTACAAAAAGTTGTCACTAAATGATATATTGCTCAAACATGTCATGGGCATATGTGGAAATACACCCCAAAATACATTCTGTTGCTTCTCCTGAGTACGGGGATACCACATGTGTGGGACTTTTTGGGAAGCCTAGCTGCGTACGGAACCCCAAAAACCAATCACCGCCTTCAGGCTTTCTAAGGGTGTAATTTTTTTATTTCACTTCTCACTGCCAATCACAGTTTCGGAGGCCATGGAATGCCCAGATGGCATAAAACCCCCCAAAATGACCCCATTTTGGAAAGTAGACACCCCAAGCTATTTGCTGAGAGGTATTGTGAGTATTTTGCAGATGTCGCTTTTTGTCACAAAGTTTTGAAAATTGAAAAAAGAAAAAAAAATTTTTTTTTTTTCTTTACTTTCTTCATTTTCAAAAACAAATGAGAGCTGTAAAATACTCACCATGCCTCTCAACAAATAGCTTGGGGTGTCTACTTTCCAAAATGGGGTCATTTGGGGGGGTTTTGTGCTATTTTGGCATTTTATGGCCTTCGAAACGGTGATAGGTAGTGAGGAGTGAAATCAAAAATTTGCACCCTTAGAAATCCTGAAGGCGGTGCTTGGGTTTCGGGGCCCCGTACGCGGCTAGGCTCCCAAAAAGTCCCACACATGTGGTATCCCCATACTCAGGAGAAGCAGCAAAATGTATTTTGGGGTGCAATTCCACATATAACTATGGCATGTGTGAGCAATATATCATTTAGTGACAACTTTTTGAAAAAAAAAAAAAATCTTTTTTATTTTTGTCTTTATTCAATCACTTGGGACTAAAAAAAAAAATATTCAATGGGCTCAACATGCCTCTCAGCAAATAGCTTGGGGTGTCTACTTTCCAAAATGGGGTCATTTGGGGGGGTTTTGTACTTCTCTGCCATTTTAGCACCTCAAGAAATGAAATAGGCAGTCATAAATTAAAAGCGGTGTAAATTCCAGAAAATGTACTCTAGTTTGTAGACGCTATAACTTTTGCGCAAACCAATAAATATACGCTTATTGGCATTTTTTTTACTAAAGACATGTGGCTGAATACATTTTGGCCCAAATGTTTGACTAAAATTGAGTTTATTAGATTTTTTTTATAACAAAAAGTAGAAAATCTCTTTTTTTTTCAAAATTTTCGCTCTTTTTCCGTTTATATCTCAAAAAATAAAAATCACAGAGGCAATCAAATACCATCAAAAGAAAGCTCTATTTGTGGGAAGAAAAGGACGCAAATTTCGTTTGGTTACAAAATTGCATGACCGCGCAATTACCAGTTAAAGTAGTGCAGTGCGAAATTGAAAAAAGACCTCTGGTCCTTTGGCTGCCAAATGGTCCGGGGCTGAAGTGGTTAAGAATATATAAATACTTACATACCCACTGCTTTGACTTGTACTGTTTTCAGTAACTGCAGCCAGCATTCCTTTCCCCTTATGCTGCTGTACCCCACAGACGTGGCAATGTCTATTTTTTTCTATCTTTGTCAGAAATATTTAGGATACACTTTATCTTTTTAGGCTAATTACTGCACTTGAAGATCAATAAAACTGCTTACAAGGTGTAACCTCCCACTAGTTAGCAAAAAGATATTTCATTTTATGATTGTGTTTTGCATGTACACTGCCAGTAAATTATGTTGGTAAACACTGACCAATATACAGTACTTGGATACATATATTTTAGCCCACTTTCAATTAACCCACTAGCTGATTCAGGTTTTTAATACTAGCATGTAATTTTATAAGCCTATTTACTCACATTTTTCTGTGGATTATACGCCTATTATTTGATTATGATTTGCTGTGATTATAGTAATATAATGCAAAGCCATTGTATGTACAGTACATGGTGCAACCAAAAACAGCAAAGGTAAACTTTTATTGAAAGGATACCTGATGCATAATTTTTATGCACACAAGTTTATTAAATCGCCCCTTTCAATATGCTGTCATTAATATACCTAATAAGTAAATCTTTTATGCAGCTGAAAGCCTATGCCATGAATTTAGGTTGGTCCTAGGTACTTGTGCATTGCTAGCTATTAGCGTGCTATTTCTGCTGTAATAAAGGACAATAATGAGATCTGGCACAGGGAGATTTCAACTTAAGCGGACGGTATCTAATGCCGCGTATACACAATCGCACATTCTGACAACAAAATCCAAGGTTTTTTTTCCGACGGATGTTGGCTCAATCTTTTCTTGCATACACACTGTCACACAATGTTGTCGGAAATTCCGAATGTCAAGAACGCGGTGACGTACGATGAGCCGAGAAAATTGAAGTTCAATAGCCAGTGCGGCTTTTCTGCTTGATCCTGAGCATGCGTGGAACTTTGCACCAAAATATCACTTGAGCATAAAACAACATTTTTGTTTTATTTTAATGTGGAATATACATCTCTATTCTTTACTCTGCCATGAACATTATAAAAAAAAACCTTGCTTAGCATGGTTTATATCTAAACTAATTGTATAATACCAACCCTACATAATGTTAGAAGTCTTACAACTCTTTCTGTAATAAAAAAGCGTTTATGGGACCACTGTGGTGATTACAATAGCCATAGATACTGTATGTGGATGAGCTGAAAAAATAGGAGCTCTTTCTCAACATTTAATGACTTGAAGTTGAGATGCACACAGGTAACTAAAATGCGAATGCCCTAAGAGTCAAGAGGCATATCATAACTTTTATGATAGGGAGACAGGAGAGACACATCATGTTTCACATTCTCTCACCAATGAGCTATGATCAGTACAAGTATAGATAGCAAATCTTCCATCATTTAGATCAGCATATTTACATATATAAGATCGTTGACCCACACGTGAGTCCAAAGATCACCACCCAATTACCACAATCAAAATTCAGATCATTTTTCAATGTCTGACATCTTAAATTATGTAATGCCAACACTAGGAAGGTATTCTACTCCAAAACTATATATTTATGTTGAAATGTTTTATTTTTACTCACTGACAATATAACTGGTCATTTACCAGCATTTACATTTCCCATGATTTCAGTAACTTTGTGATTCAGGTAAGTGAACTATTAAGGGTCATATAAACCCTTCTCTGAGCAACCATTCCATTTTTAGGTTTTAAAGATTTGAAAAAAAATGTTTGAAAAGCACATATTAATGGTTACTAGATAAAACTTCCAAGCTTTGATATTTTGTGAACATGATTAAGTTAAAGGGTAAATCTAAATGAATATTACATAAATAAGTTACAATTGACATTCGTGAACATTGAGGTTTACTGAACATGGTCTTCTACTTTTGAATGTCAACTTCACTACTTGAAGGGAATGGTATTCTAGTAGCATTAGCATACTGGATTGCAAAACATTATTTGCTAGTCCATGTTAATATTCGATGTAGGCTAAGAAAGAATTGAATGTTGTGTGCAATGATTGAAAATTATTTGAAGAACTTTATGTGAAAATATTAAAGTGGTTGTATAGTAATTTTTTTTAACTTTTACCTACAGGTAAGCCTATAATAAGGCTTACCTGTAGGTAAAAAGAATATCTCCTAAACCTATACGGTTTAGGAGATATTCCCCTTGCAATGAGCTGCTGACTTCATCGGCGCATGCGCTCCAGGGATTCTCGGCTGAAAGTCCGTCAGACGCCAGATCTTGCCGTAAAGAAGTCTCCCGCGCATGCACGGGAGTGACGATATCGTGGCTCTGGTCACTCACAGTGCCGGAGCCACAAGACACGCCGAGGCAAAATGTCAGCTCCCTCTGCGTGGACTGGGTGAGATACCGACGTCTCGTTCTAAGGTAAGTATTTCATAATGAGCTAATATGCGGTGCATACTAGCTCATTATGCCTTTTGCCTTACAGGTGTAGAGAAAAAAAAAAAGTCAGCGGGTTTATTACCGCTTTAAGGATCCATAATGGAATTGGAATAAATATAACCAATCCAGAGTATCATATAGCAAAATTTTCTAACTTAATGTGATATTTCCTGGTTTTAAATAATGGAACTTTACAAAATAAAAACACCAGAGAATTTAGCAAGATATACTAGTTAGACAGAGTCACACAGATTTATAAATATATTGAGTCACATGCAGAATACTTGAAAGCAAAGTTAATCCAAGTTGATGATAATTAAAGGAGAAGTATAGCCAAAGCTCTTTTAGCCATACTTCTCCTTAGGATGACAGGAGTGTTCTAAGTTATGCACTCCTGTGACCCAGATTCAGCCGACAGCAAACTAAAGCCCGCTGACAGCTGATGTTTTAAAGCTGGCCCAGGCTCTGCAGGGATATGGGATCTGCCCAGATGTCTGACTGGCAGCTAGCTCAGCCTCTCAGTGTTTCTGCTTTCAGCCTGCCCCCCCCCCCCCCCCCCCACAGGCCAGCACTTCTGTGAGCGCTGGAGCGGCAGAGCAGGGAGCCAGTAATTGACAGTCACCAGCCCTCTGCTCACTGAAGAACAAGAACTGAGCAATCAGCAAATCTATGCTCCATCTACCTAGGGGAACATGAACTTTTTTTTTTTTTTTTTTTTGTGAATCATGCACTTCTCTTTTGTAGCTGAATTCCAGGCATGGGTCTTATACACTGCATTTTTTTAAAACAAGGCAAGGTATTCTGGGAGAACTGTGCCCATTCCCAGCAAGGCAGTCACTCAGCATGGGACCGGGACAGCAAGAATCATTATAGTAGCATACACTACTACATCGATTTGCAGCTTCCACTAAGAACCCACAGGTATGGAATATGCATAATTACATGGGTCCAGATGTAATTATGCTAAAAAATACATACCTGGATTTCATTTTTTTTTTTTTTTTTTTATTTGTTTATTACAGGAACTTATAGAGCACTATCAATTCATGCAGCTTTTAACAAACTTACAAATGTTTGTAAAAAAATCAGTGGAAATGTTGAGAGACAAATTCCCAAAAGCTATGTAGAAGGCTGACTAAATTAATTATTTCACTCAACTTTTTATGAAATTCGCTCCCAGTTCCATAGATGCAAAGCATTAGTACTGTAATTTACTCACAGAAACCAATCATTTTGCTAGGACATGTTTGAAAATGATTACTGTTTAAAACTTTTCTTTCACAGTGATTAAAAACTACTCCTGTAATTGGAAAGAAAATAAATTTAGTTAATGGATTTATAGTACAACAGAATCCTCACCTTTGTTTGTGTTTCTGAAGAAATGGTAGTCTTTCAGCATGACGTGTGTCGTTCAAGGAATGTAAATGGCTTTTCTCCTGCATGAAATACATAAATAGGTAAACAGACAAAATTGCAAGTTGATTATACAAATAGCTACAATGTAATGACAAACTTGGTTATTAGTAAAAGAAAGACATTTAGATTAATATTGGCCATTTTCCCAAGACTTCACGAGTATAAAAAATATACAAAGTGCCTACTAGACAAAAACAAAGTAAGAGTAGTAGTCTAGGACACTATGGTGAATAAATATTCCTCTATCCATAGGATAAACAAATTGGCATTTTTATCTAAACTTTTTTTTTTTCATTCCTTCATGTCAGGTTCTAAACAACCAAGGAAAACCAAGTCATCTAGACCTGTGGATGAGTCCAACACTGTTCTTCCCCATCATCTCAGAGATTAGAGGTCATCGGATTGCTTTTGCAGATGCTAGAGAAGCTCACATAGAGGATGCATTAATGCAGGAGGTAATATAACAACAAACTTCCACCTTCTTCCTCCACCTCGATCCCTTTGCTTCTCACCTACCAGTGTTCTGTAAGGTTTTAGTCAATAGGTTTTCCAAATGGCTGTTTAAGGTCCTTGGTTTCCCTTTTGCTTTGGATTTTCCTTGTTGGGCTGGTTCACCTGTGTTTGCTTTTTGTGTGTCTGCCCCTCTGTTTGAAATGCCTTTAGACATTCCTAGGTTGCTGAATTATCCTTTAGCTGTGTCCCTCAATAAATAGAAAATATAGGATTTTTGTAATTACTGTAAAATCTATTTCCTAGAGTATATTGAGGGACACAGCTCCCTGCCCTCATATGCTATCCTTTTCTCTTTGGACTACTAGCTACAACTGTGTATATGTGAGGTGGGAGATGTTATAGCCTCAAAAGGGCTGACCTTCTATGAGCTTAGTATCCATTTCTTCTGTAGTTAGTAGTATAACCTAGGAATGCTTACATCACATTCTCACGACCAGTCCTTGCTATGTAGTATATGCTCTAAAATATATGCTAAAGGGATAATTGACCAAAATCAATACTTTTTAAAACAAGTGCTATATAAAACATTTTCTGGGTTGGAAATCCCTTATTTTAACACATACTGGACAACTGAACGATAAAATGTACTTGAAATAAAGTTATATAATAATAGCATGAAATTATAGATTTAATCACAAATTTAGAGTTATTTAGGTACTTTCATTACATCAAAGCAAAAAGCTATTGGCATAATACACAAACACATCTCACAAATATGAACAAGATAGTCATTCTGAAAGCTCATTGTTTCTTCTTGTCTTTTTTATGAATGTGAACTTACACATGTATAGCTTAGAATGTAAACAAGGTAACTGCATTTGAAAATTGGTCCTTGCTAACATGGGAGCTATAGTTTAAATAAGACATGTAACATGGTTGTAGCAGGCCAATTATTTTTCTGCTCACTGCGAAATTCTTTCAATGCATATAAGCTCATAGCTCAACTAATACTTTAATCCCATCACAGATCTCCTCCTAATGTCCTTGTAATAAAGATGGAAACAACCAGCTTTCAGCAATGCACAGAACATTTTGTACATGGAACAGATCACAGGAGAGGAACATATAACATTATGTATACATGCACAAAACGTAATATAATTATAATCATGGGATGATTGCAAATAAAATAAAAAAACACATAAGTGAATCATGAATACAATTATATACACATAGGTGATTAGAACAAAATCACGTATTGATGAGAATGATGGTGGTCCATGATAATTGAGATTTGTACCCCAGTGATAATGATTAGAGAGTCAAGATGTTAATGTGATTAAATAAACTTTTTTTTTGTTTGTTTTAAAGGTTAAACAGCAAGCAAAAAAAAAGAAATAGATAAAGAAACATCAAGAGGACAACGTACCATTTTAAAGGACTTGTAAATGATGGGGGCAGCCATATTTTATTTATATATGCATGCTCTACTTTCTGCTTAGTAATGTTATACAGTAATAGTTTTATACTTCTACTTGCTCTGACAACAAGTCTTTAAGTGTGATCAGACAGAATGGAAAGCTTTTATTTTTGCTGCAGTACAGATAGCTACTGAAAAGAGAATTTACAAATCTGTGGTGCAGTCATCAAATATGGAGCAATGTGCATGTAAAATATGTGAAAATTTGGTTAAAAAACGTGTAATCATTTAAAACTCTCAATGGGTTTCCCATTAAGATCTCAATTGTAGTACTGTGATTTAAATTGATGTGAGTGCAATAAAAAGGGTATATTGGGTTCTGCTTTATCTGCATGAAGTAAGTGGCTAAAATGGCGGCTCAACAATTAAATAAAGAGTTTTATATAAAACATTATGGAATTATTTGATATTGAATGTTAGGACAGGGTCTGTAGGCAAGAATAGTTAGCAGACTTGTCTGCACACCGTGCTATAAAGCATGCATTTATCTGTTATAGCTTCAAGATCAAAACGGTCTCATTTGATGTTAATCTGGGATCCCAAAACATATGGTCCCAGGTATAATACAATAATTCTTTGGGGTAAAAGAAGTTCTAACTGTGATTCTAAACTACAGACTGCATATGTCTGGGACAGACCAAAGTTTCAAAGTGTGATGCATGCCCCTTTAGGGATTTAATAATATTAAATATATATCACAAGGAAACACTTGCCTATAACTCAGTCATAGGGAATAAATGCAAAAATGTTTGGGTAAAATGTAGTGTCCAGCACACACACACATCTGATCACAAGTTTAGACTTAAATATTTGAGCATTGAACATATTGAACATTGCCTGTCTTATCTGTCTGGAGCACAGTTAATTATTAAAATGATTAAATGATGTAGACCTATGGACACTTGAAATGAAGGAGACTGTAGTTAAAGTTGGAAGAATGACAAGATATTAGTGGGAAACATAATTAGTAAGTGAAAGGAGAAGGTGTGAGAATGGCTATTTTTGTCACACGTGGCATGCAAGAGGTTACATCTACTCACTCTCACCGGGTTTGCTATCAGATAAGAATGGTTCCTGTTCCATGATGTCCATTGGGATTTTTATACTGGGGACATTTTCTGTATAGGGACTGTCGGACTGAAAAGAAATGTGTACAAGTTCTTAAATGAAACATTGTTACTTGTTTCCAGACCACCCTTCTTCTTGCTGAAAAGTTTGCTGTGCACAAGACCCAAAGTGGCTAATTTTCAAATACAACCTCTTTCTCTCTTAAGCACCTTAATGGCAGGATTCAGAGTTGGGTGGTGATTCCTAGTGGTGCGACAGTCTGTGTAACAAGCTAGTGGTCATCAATTAAAACATTTCTGCAAACATCCTTACGTATAAGATTATCATATTATCATATATCATTTATGCCTGAATATGTAACACGAACTAGCACACTTTCTTTTTAGTGAATATATATATATATATATATATATATATATATATATATATATATATATATATATATATATATACACGTGTCTTTTACTTTTTGTTTCAACTACAGCACATAGAGTTGGGCTGCTGTTCTGTCTTTCCAGAAGTCCTAAAAAAAATTCTAATCAACATCAATCTTGCTCTCTCAGCAGCAATGTTTGGATGTGGATGGCTTAATTGCTGTACAGTGCTTAAAGTAGACCTATAGGCAAAACTTTTTAATTTGGGATAGAGTAAGTGAGGGTTATAAATTTGTAATTTTGCTTTGGCAATCTGTGTCCCTTTGGGCAGATTTACCTTCACTTCCTGTCCCAAACCCAAACAGAAAGTAAGAGGAAACCCCTGCAAATTAGGGGAATCCATTGGGGGCCCCAGGTCACCAGAACTAGTGTCCACTTTTCTGGGAACAACCCAAAAGTTTGGCTATTCTTTTACTTTCACTTTCAATGATATTGATAAACAGGACAACTAGAGAGGGTGAATCTCCCTAACAGGGGTACAGACAGCAATAAAAACCTAATAGGTGTTCTAATCCATCTCCACTCAGTCCAAAAAGAAATAAACATTTTGCCTTTAGTTATACCTTAAGAGATGCGGTCCAACGGATAGCACAGGGTATTTTTAAGGTCAACAAGGTCACTCACCATAGTAACATGACCAACGAGGAGATTGGGATGGGGTGGAGCTAAGCTCAATATTTACATTAAAAAGTGAGATTTTCCTACCTCTTCAACTGCCTATACCTCTGGATCTGGAGTGTTTAAAATATAGTTTTCACTGAAGGCAACCTCTTTATCTTTTATTACCATATGCTTGTTTTGAACTTGTTTCCAAATCAGGAGCACAATATTAAAACATTAAAGAGGAAGTAAACCCTCTTTTACAACTTTAGCTTACAGGTAAGCCTATATTAAGGCTTACCTGTAGCTAACAGGGATATCTCCTAAACCTGCACGGATTAGGAGATATACTTGTATTTGCATGTGCCGACGTCATGCGGCACATGCGCACTAGCGACAACTGAAGCAACGGCGCTATATGCCGATGCTTCAGTTGTTATATGCCGCTCTCGTGCGCATGCGCCTGACGTCATCGCGGCTCCGGCAAATCACAGCGCCGGAGCCGCGATACCCGGAAGTCACTCCGGGAGAAGATGACCGCGGTCGAAGGGGGAGAAGAGGACCGATGCCGAGGCTTCGATCTCAGGTAAGTGATACATAATAAGCTAGTATGCTATGCATACTAGCTAATTATGCCTTTGTCTTGCAGGTTTTTTTTTTTTTCGTTTTTGTTAAGAGGGTTTACTTCCTCTTTAACTGGTATGTGTGTATTATCAAGAAAGGAGAAATTCCCTACTGAAACAATCACACAATTACAGCATATTAGTTATTTGATTGGGAGAAATTACTAACACCAATATGATATTTTAACTCAAGCACTTGCAGCTCTCTTCAGCTTGCAGTGTCCCCTTATTAAGTCTTGACTTGTCACCTCTAATGTTACATTCAGCTGCTTCAGCTTACAGAAATAGAAATAAATATAGTAAGGTTTGCATAAAACATATACAGTAAACCCCCCTCCATCGCTGGGGTTAGGTTCCGGACCCACCCGCGAAAAGTGAAAAACCGCGAAATAGAAAGACCCTATTTAAATACACCCTAGGCATGTTTTGTTAATTTTTTAATAGCATTTAAAGGTCTTTAAACACACTTTTATGCAATAGAAACACATTAAAGATAGAGAGAGAGATCAAGAGGATTTTTAAAACACAAAAATATTGTCTTAACTGTACAGTACAGTAAAAAATAGAGTAGATAACTGCGAAAATGGCAAAATATTACCACAATATCAGTATAACAGGTCCTAATTAAAATACCGCGATATACCGGGACCGCAATAACTGAACCGCAATATAGCGGGGGTTTACTGTACATACTGCTATGAATAGCATGAACTTAAACAAAGCATATTAAACCACAGAGTTTAACAACCTCATGATGATTTTTTTTTACTGAAAACACATGTGCGTCTGTCCATAGTCAGACATGAGAACTAATGTTAATGTTTGCATCTAGGAAAAGAACTCTAGCATGCCAATAAAGGCATTAAAATGGCTCTGCCAACTTAACGGATATAGCATAGATTTTTTTTTTCAGATTTATACATACAATCTCGTCATTAAATTTTTACTAATCCAAATCATAAAATATCTTTGTTGCATTTTCAAAAAACCTCACTAAAGTAAAAGTGAACCAATAAAAATAATGTAAAATAATAGCAAAACTCAAATAGGACACTAAACATTATTTAAAGTCAGGTTGAACATGAAGAAGTTTACTAATGCTAAAGTGTATTTCCCCTTTTGCAGTCAATTATGAGAATGATTATTATTATTGTAATATGTTCACACAGCATACTTATCAATCAATTTTACAAAAATGTTTGCTTGTCTTTCTAGGTGTTTGTTTGAAACAGGCCTCCAGCACCCTCTGCACAGCAGATGAAAAGCTACAGGTTTAGAGTTTTCTGAAAAGAGCAAGTACAGTATCTCACAAAAGTGAGTACACCCCTCACATTTTTGTAAATATTTTATTATATCTTTTCATGTGACAACACTATAGAAATTACACTTTGCTACAATGTAAAGTAGTGAGTGTACAGCTTGTATAACAGTGTAAATTTGCTGTCCCCTCAAAACAACTCAACACACCACTGTCTAAACCACTGGCAACAAAAATGAATACACCCCTAAGTGAAAATGTCCAAATTGAGCCCAATTAGCCATTTTCCCTCCCCAGTGACTCATTAGTGTTACGAGGTCTCAGGTGTGAATGGGGAGCAGGTGCGTTAAATTTGGTGTTATTGCTCTCACTCTCCAATACTGGTCACTGGAAGTTCAACATGGCACCTCATGGCAAAGAACTCTCTGAGGATCAGAACATTTTTTTTGCTCTACATGAAGATGGTCTAGGCTATAAGAAGATTGCCAAGACCCGGAAACTGAGCTGCAGCACTTGGCCAAGACCATAAAACGGTTTAACAGGACAGGTTCCACTCAGAACAGGCCTCGCCATGGTCGACCAAAGAAGTTGAGTGCACATGCTCAGCGTCATATCCAGAGGTTGTCTTTGGGAAATAGACGTATGAGTGCTGCCAGCATTGCTGCAGAGATTGAAGGGGCGGGGGTTCAGCCTGTCAGATCATACACGGCACACTTCATCAAATTGGTCTGCATGGCTGTTGTCCCAGAAGGAAGCCTCTTCTAAAGATGATGCACAAGAAAGTCCACAGTTTGCTGAAGGCAAGCAGACTAAGGACATGGATTACTGGAACCATGTCCTGTGTTCTGATGAGACCAAGATAAACTTATTGGTTCAGATGGTGTCAAGCATGTGTGGTGGCAACCAGGTGAGGAGTACAAAGACAAGTGTGTCTTGCCTACAGTCAAACATGGTGGTGGGAGTATCATGGTCTGGTGCTGCATGAGTCCTGCCGGCACTGGGGAGCTACAGTTCATTGAGGGAACCATGAGTGTCAACATGTACTGTGACATACTGAAGCAGAGCATGATCCCCTCCCTTCGAAAACTGGGCCACAGGGCAGAATTCCAACATGATAACGACCCCATGCACACCTCCGAGATGATCACTGCCTTGCTAAAGAAGCTGATGGTAAAGGTGATGGACTGACCAAGCATGTCTCCAGACCTAAACCCTATTGAGCATCTGTGGGGCATCCTCAGATGGAAGGTGGAGGAGCGCAAGGTCTCTAACATCCACCAGCTCTGTGATGTTTTCATGGAGGACTGGAAGAGGACTCCAGTGGCAATCTGTGAAGCTCTGGTGAACTTCATGCCCAAGAGGGTTAAGGCAGTGCTGGAAAATAATGGTGGCCACACAAAATATTGACACTTTGGTCCCAATTTGGACATTTTCACTTAGGGATGTACATACTTTTGTGTAAAAGTGTAATTTCTTCAGTGTTGTCACATGAAAAGATATAATAAAATATTTACAAAAATGTGAGGGGTGTACTAACTTTTGTGTGATACTGTAAATATAAAATTTTCCTTAATTACACAACGTAAATATAAACATGTAACAAATATTTGGCTGCAAATGTGGAATTACACTTTGAGGTAACATGCAGGTCAAATATTTTCCAACAGCAGTGAATGTCATCTAGTAAATATGGATATAGATATATCTGTATTCTGTATACATATTTGCAATTGCTAAATTACTGATTGTTTAAGGACCCATTTACATCTGCGCCTTAGGTCATGCGTACATTGTGTCTCGTTAAGGCAGCTCATTCATTTGGATGGGCTGCCTAATGCACCATAATACACAATAAAAAGTCATGCACCATTTTAAGGAAAGCATTGCACTATAATGCACAGTAGTGCATTATCATGCATTGTGCTGCAGCACAGGTGAGTTGGGAAGGTGTGGGCTGGATCATAAAGTAATGCATTATGATTGCCAATTTGTATATACTGTAGCTATAGTCATATTTATATAGTATATTTCAGGTGATAGGTGGATGACCTTGGCACTCACAGTAGTTTATGTACTGCTTCCAGATCATAAACTGTAAGATAACTTTATTAATTACTAGTTACTACAGAAACATGCAACATACAGGAATACAACAAGCATATATCAGGGTTTCCTATCTCATCTTATCCACAACTGTGTTGTTTGCCCGGTATTCTCACGAACAGCACATTAAGTTTTACAGTAGAAGGGCCATAAATCTATGTTGTTCAATAACAGTTTTTCTATGGTAGCTTTTGTGCTAAAAGCAACATAGTCTCCACTGCTGTCTCTAAAGCATATTTTATGAAGTGAACATAACTCTATCTGAAAAAAGGTTAACATCTAAAACATTGCTTATGTAGTAATTCTCTAAGAGCTTGCTTGTATTGGTACAGCTTATACATAACATAGGGGGTTATTTACAAAAGGCAAATCCACTTTGCACTGCAAGTGCACTTGGAAGTGCAGTCGTTCTAAATCTAAGGGGTAGATCCGAAATGAGTGGAAGCTCTGCTGATTTTATCATCCAATCATGTGCAAGCTAAAATGCTGTTTTTTTTTATTGTCCTTGCATGTCTCCCTCGGATCTACAGCGACTTTACTTCCAAATGCACTTTCAGTGCACTTTCAAGTGCACTTGCAGTGCAAAGTGGATTTTCTTTTAGTAAATAACCCCCAAAGTGTACAGCATATATTCCACAGAGCTATAGAAATGTGAGTGTTTAATCATGTATTTATATAGAGGGCTACAAACAATTATTTGTCTTTTTCAGTTTTCTTTGCATTTGCAGCCTTAGGACACTAAATACATTTTTCTTGATTTTGGCATTATATGAATAGAAACTGAAAGCAGTGCCTGAGAACAATGTAACTGTAACCATGAACTTTTAATATCCCTGTGAAAGAATTGTGGCCCACTCCTCTATGGCAGGGCTGCTGATAAGGGGGTACCACCGGTCCTCCTGTATGGGGCCTGGGCCAGCAGGGCTAAATCGGATGTGGGCAGGGAGGGTGATCGGTGCGGTAATATCAGGAACCGAATGCCTGTTTGGCAGGAGGAAAAGGGAATTGGATCCAGTAATTCCCCCCCCCCCCCCCCCCCCACACCGATCACCCTCCCTGTGCAACATCTTCTTTCCTCTGCTGCACAGGCAACCCTATGTTATCAGTACAATTTTATCTCCCCTTTAATATTCAACTTAGTAATAGAACCATTAGCTGCACATATTAGATCAAACAATAACATAACATTGAACCCCACAAAATCAGCTTATTTGCTGCTGACGTAATTTTAACGCTGACTAATCCCTCATCATCCCTAGTAGAAGTTCAAAAAATCTCTTGTGGTTTAGCAAGGTTTCTTGCTACAAAGCAAACAACACCAAATCATACATTCTAGACCTAGGAATAGACGCCATAATACGAAGCCTCCTACGACAGCAATTTCATACACATGGGCGGATACAAGCATATCCTATCTAGGTATACAGCTAACAAGATCCACTAACACACTTTTCCAGTATAACAAAAAAAACCTCTACAACATGGCCAAATTTGAATTCTCATGTATAAGTAGATTAGCGGTGTTCAAAATGATGCAACTTCCCCAAATTCTATACCTTTTTAGAACCCAATCCCAATACCAACCAGCTACTTTAAATCTTTAAATCTTTACAATCCCTCTTATCCAGATTTATTTGGAATGGGAAGAGATTCAGATGTGCACACTCCAAATGAATCAAACACAGACTTAAAAAGGCTTAAAGACTCCCTTATCAGTGTTAGGCCCTTTCATAGCCCAAATATCTTTTTCATCATGGATCCATAAAGGAATAACCTACATTAACAACTTATATACTGGAAGCTCTTTCAAAACATGTCCATCCCTTCAAAAAGAATGATAGGTAATCTATACCAATACATGCAAATACAGCACTGCCTTTCGAATATCCCCTACTGTCACCATTACATTCAACTCCCAGCATGGTCCTTCCTAAACTCCCCCACGTCACAACAAAAGGGGATCACCATGTTCTATAATATTCGCCAACAGAAACGTACATCCACCAAATCTCCTCCCTACACACAATGGAAAGCTGATTTAGGACAGTCCTATACAGAATCTCAGTGGACTATGGCCTGTAAATCCATACAGAAAGCTACCTGCTGCTCCTCACTATGGGAATTAACCACAAAAATTTCACTAAGATGATACCTGAGCCCAAACAAATCTCACGTTACAGTCCTCACCTATCCTATAGGTGCTGGAGAAATTGTGGTCAAAAAGGAGACATCCTACATATTCTATGGGGATGCCCCATACTTACACCATACTGGAATTCTATATTCAACATCATTTCTGAAATTACCCAACAGCAAGTCCCTATGAACCCAGGCCTAGCATTACTATCCCTAGACATAGATGCTCTCCCATTCAAAACACAACACACAATTACCCATATACTTTTATCAGCAAGACTATCAATTACGAGAAAGTGAAAAAAAACTTCCTCTAACTTTAACAGAAGTGCTAGGCCTAACTCAATTACATTGCTCTTATGAACAGATGATGGCTTCATGCTCTGGGCGGTTACAACGCTTACTCCTTCAGTGGTCACCTTGGAACTCTTGGAAATTGGAAATTTAAAAAATCTGTAACTCTTTGATAACTAACCAGAAGGTATTCAAAGAATATCTATGTTTAAGAAATACTACGCAGGACGGGATTAAGTTCCCCCAGGACACAGTTTGTGCCCATTGGGGTGTCTGGGATGAATACAACTCCCGTAATTATTAGTTATTAGTTAGTTACATTAGGAGTATTTCCGCTGTTTAGTTATCCCCTATGTGAAAACCTTTTATGTCCTATCTTTGTATTCTATGATTATACATTGTTAACTCATCATACCTTACAACAGCCATGTTTGTTACTTGTTTTTCTCTTACTTGACAAACCTTAATAAAAATTAGTGAAACAAAAAAATACAATCTTATCTTTTAGATTTTTGAGGGGGGGGGGGGGTGTAAGGTAGGCTGTATGGGGCCTGTGATTTCTAACAAAAGCCCTGCTCTATGCAGAAATACATTAGCATTTTATGGCTTGCATGTTTTCAAATATGATCAGCTGATTTCAGTTATTGCCTGTATAAAAGTTTGATTTACATTATTTACCAGTCCACAGTTCAATACCTTTACACCCATAAAACAATACTTTATTGCAAAAAATGTAAAAAAAAATGTAAATAAAGCAAGACAAAACTCTGATTTAAATCTATTTAAGTATGTATTCTTAACTCAAAAAATATCTTCTATTGCTCTTAGCATTCTACACATTAATTTGTATTTATTTTTGCAGTCTTGTAACTTCCTGTTAACGAGTGGCTATGTTCATTCTCCATGGTCCCACAGTTGAGTACATAGCCACCCTCTCTTGCTCTCTCCTGAGATTGTATAGGGACTCTCGACTATGGGGTTTGTAGTGTGAATAGGGCAGTGTACATGACTGCAACTAATGTGCACAGTTCATTCCAAACAAAGGGAAGTGGCAAAACAAAGGGCGGAAAAACACAGTAAAAAATTTATTACAGGGCCATTAGGTAGTGGGTATGTATGGATTATTTTTGGAGAATAAGGCTATAGTGTCTTTTTAATGCTCCCTGTTTAAGGGTTCTAACCTTCATAAAGCACTCATGTCCTAAGACACTCTATAAAACTATACTACATTACATGAAAATTCTATACACTCGGCATGCTTTAAAGATGCAAGCTTCCTTGATGACTTCTCTGCCTGGCTACCCTATTTTCTTTCTTCTGAAATACCCACTATCTACCTTTTTGACTTTAACATCTATGGTAATGTTCGCACCCCAGCTACCTCTCAACTCCTCGACCTAACATCTTTTTCGGCCTAACACAATAAACACACATCTCTCTTTGCTCGGATGGCAACACCTGTGACTTTGTTCTTGTATTCTCCCACCTTTGCACCCCTTGCAGCACCCGTTTCCTCTCTCAGACCACAACCTTATCCATTTCTCACTCTCCATATTGTTAACCCCTATCTGTTCAACCATCCAACCACAGCAAGCAGATCCCCAGAGAAACTGTTACCACTTTAACCCTGATGTATGCTGCAACAGGCTACACCAAAATCTCAGCTCTATCCTGTCCTGACTTTGCCATTTCCGTCCACAACAGCTTGCTCTCATCATCTCTGGAAACAGTGGCCTCCCTCACCCAACATAGTTAGACCCTGACTGCTACAACCAAACAGACACTAGAAATCTTAAGACATAGTCACTCTCTTAAGCGACTATAGAGTACAACTAAATCCCTGCAAGACCTAACCCTATATAAATCTGTCCTCCAAAAATACAATTCATACTCATGTGCTGCCAAACAGATCGATACCATCATTTTCATCCAGTCTACACCAAACATTTTCTACCTTAAACTCTATACTTCATCATCCCCCAGTGCCTTCACCACAAAATCTAGACCACTAAATAATTTAAAAAATAAAACTGGTGCAATTTTTGATGAGATATTTACTGTCCAGATATCTCCCCACCTAACATACCATGTCTGCCAATACATTTAACACTTTCCTTCTTTGATTCTTCAACACAGATGATGTTACTACACTTCTGTCTAACACAACCACTTCCTCCAGGTCAGGTTGCTAGGTGTAATCCCTGGACTCTGTTCTCTCTTTTTAACCCTACATACAATCTCTGTTCAATGTTGCCACCTTCATGTCCTTTACACTTTCAAAATTCACCCCCTTGTCTAGACTAACCTGATTGTCATTACCTTGTTATCTCTCACCTCAGTTATGGCAACTACCTATGTGTTGGCCTACAGGCTATTCCTCATTCAGTCAATCAAGAATGCTGCTACTAGACTTATCCACCTTACTCTCATTATGCTCATTGTCTGTAAATCTCTCCAACAAAATACCAACTAAAATATACAAAGGCATCCACCACCCTGCTCAAAGCTACATCACAAGTCTCAGCACAAAATATCAACCAAAGTGTCCTCTTTGCTCCTGCCAGGACGTTTTGTTCTCTAGTCCCCTTGTCCCCAAGCCTCTTTCCAGGATTTTATCCAGAGCCTGACAATTCCTCTGAAATATCCTACCCAATCCATTAGGCTATCTCCTACTCTGTCTGCCTTCAGGCAGATCCTTGAAAACTCATTTATTTTGGGAAAGCTACCCCAACTCTACCTATTTACTCAATTTAAATTTCTCCATCAACTTATCCCAGCATAATTATTATTATTTTTTTTTTTATCACTTGCCTCTTTTGTTAGATTATAAACTCTCATGAGCAGGGCCCTCTGAACCCTCCTGTATTGGATTGTATCTTAACTGTACAGTCTCCCTTAATTTTGTAAAGTGCTGTACAATCCACTGGGGCTAAATCCTGTATAATAATACTAATAATAATACCTCATTGCATGATAACTGTGATATTATACATAAAGTAATTAAAAAATCTATTTTGCTAACACATTATAATCATCAAAAATCCCTTCAACTCAACTCAACTATAAGTATATGGCAAATGGGTACCTAAAAGACATTATTTAGCCAGTAAAGCTTTCAAGTGCCTAGCATTATGCCTCAGGAGAGCTCTTTAATGTATTGCTGACTTTCCACAATGAAATGATTTAGGCACACATCTGGGATTACTAGGACTTTCATAAACTCTCTGCCCATTGCCATTATTTTAGATATCATCCTATTTGCGCAGTAACGAAAATGAATGTGCCTGCTGCAAAGTTGATTACATTTAAGATCATAAAAGTATGTATAAATCTGAAAAAATCTATGCCACATCCATTAAGTTAGATTATCCCATTTAATACTTTTATTAGCAAGCTAGAGTTCATTACTTAGATGCAAACATTAAGATTAGTTCTCATGCCTGACTATGGACAGACACACATACAAAGCTTAAACGTTAAGCTGGGATTAGAATACAAGGCATCAAAACGCCATTTCAGAGCTCATAATCATCCAAACATTTGACATTGTCATTTTGCATTTTAGAATGGGTAATATGTGCATTGTAATGGACTGTGGCAGAACGTTTTACACTTCCTGAGAGGGTGAAATAAAGGTGAACTTTTCAAGCTGTATTTAGCACTCACATACAATGTCCATTATCCAATGGAAAAATGGATGTACCATTGAACAGCTTTTAAGCAGCAAGAACAGGTAACCGCTATAAAAGTTAACCAATAAATTACAACAACAGCGTATTTATAGCAATATTATCATCCAAACTAGGAAAATAAATATAATTTTATATCTTTTAAGCATTTATTTGGTTTTCCATACTTGCATATATTTTATTTAGTAAGGTGCTTTTTTACTGATTATTGATAGAACATAACATGTAATAGTTGGCTATGTTTAGAACCATATTTCTCTATTGTTCCTTCCAGCACTGTCTTGCTTCAAGGTCACATTCTGCTTTTTACTCACTTAGATTGAGTAACCTGTATTACTGAAGGATAAACAAAGGAAACCAATGCATTACCTGCTGAATACAGAATCTCTAAGAACCTGCCACAGAGCTATTGGGACTAACGTCCAGTCCTGACTATTCCATTATATTGAAACGCTTGTTCCTAAAAGCAAGCTTATATCACCAGCTTCAGTAAGTTTAAAACATATTATGCGAAACACCATTAGAAAAAAATAATAACACATTTTATGTATATAAATCAGATTAGAGAAGACAAAATTATAAATTAACCACCATGAGCTGTTGTTGGGAAAGTGGACAATATCTTACATCATCATTGTCGCTGTCCACGCTTCCCTTCTTCTTCTTCTTTTTCTTCTCATCTTCTTTCTTCTTCTTGTCTTTCTCAGGGATGACATCATCGAGAAAGCCGAGATCATGCTGGGAAAAGAGGTAGTCCATAGCCTTCCTTACTGCTACAAGGGCAAGGATCTGCAAAAGCACAAGTAGATGTTTGTAATTACAGAAATAGTGCACAGCTGGAGAAGAGACAAAGTGAACCTTCCCCAAAAGGTCATGGACAGTGATAAAAACAATTTAAATTCTTTTGTGTAGCCAAAGTCAGAAGAGTTAAAACCATTGTAAGCATGTCTGTAAAAGTTTACCTTTATCCACGTCATGGTATAGGTAATAGTAGTTACAACTCCTGTCATTGGACAACAACATCTGTCTTGACACGTGTTGTCACCGTAGTGATTGGATTTAATTGGCTCAGTTGTCTATGTGACCTTAAATACTGGGGTATGTCCCTACCCCTCAATTGAATAAAATACGTTATTTTGATAAATGATGCAACATGTTCAGCATTACAAAACAAGGCCATTTGAACCTGGCTTGCTGTCTGGTATAATGCCCATTTATTCACACAACAATCTGCAACTTACAAGACAATGTAGTAATATTAGGCAAGTACATGTAGGATCAGCTTCCAGGGATGGACCTTTGCAGAACTGGATAAGCTTCCTTGGGAGGGAATGCAGCACCTGTAGCTGTAGGAAACCTCCCATCCACATCCATAGGCTCCAGTGACAGCTGAACCCTGCTCGGCTCACCTACATCTGGATGATTAATGGACACTCAAACCCACGTGAGGCGGGAAGATCCAAATGTTATAAGGCCCTTTATCCTTTACTTTTGTGAGCTGCTATTTACATAGCTTGCTTTTAAATCACCTACTGCTAGACATAGTCTACTGTCCCCAAAGGTGTCTCCTTTGCATTACAGCTACAGGTGCTGCAATCCCTCACAAGGAAGCTCATCCAGTTCTGCGAAGGTCCATCCCCAGAAACTGACCCTGAATGACGTTTCTACATGTATATGCCTGATATCACTACATTGTCTTGTAAACTGCCAAGTGTTGTGTGAATAAATATGTTTTTATACTGCTAGACTCGTTTGCACCCTCTGCGGTCCTTATCTATTACTGTAGAACAGCCTTTATTAAACAGAGTGCCCAGGCACCCTGGGGTGTCTTGAGGTTTCTTGATGGATGCCTTGGCAAAATGCCTAAAAAGTTTCCAAAAATGTATACAAGCCAGCAGGAGAACCAAGCCTGCCTTTTAGTCACACAATGCCACAGCTCTTTATTGTGCACCATTTCAACCTTCCAGACACCGGTGTCTTAACAACCAGTGATGTCATCGTTGTTGATAAGAAGGGTGTTGATCACTTGCACAGCATCCTTGTGTGACCCTCCCCTGTCCCTCTCCATCAATACTGGGGTCACATTAGCTGAGTGATGGAGAGAAACTGAGGGAGAGGAGAAACACTGGAAAACTAATAGGTACTAGTGTGCAAAAGTGTATTTGCTTTGTAAGAACAAATCATCTCTAATGTTTGGTGTCCTACACGTGTAGATGCTGCTGCATAATGTAAAACTATTAGAATCCTTTTTTACATTTTATGATGGGGTGCCTTGAGATTGTCCAAAATTTTAAAGGGTGCCTTGACTGAAAAATTGTTGAGAAACACTGCTGTAGAAAATCTTCAATCTATTGAAAGTCTACAGTGTATTGGAATCACTCCACCACTTCACCTGGACCCCCCAGGCCACCTTCCTCCAGTGTGTTGGTCACATACACTTCTGAGCCATATCTCTCCACATACATATATTACTAACAGAAAATGTGAAAAGGGTGAATTTAGGATTTCAGCTGACAAAAAGAAAACCTTACAAATGGCTAAATGAACACACCTAGACATTATTTGTGGCCTGGGGACATTAGGTTGGTATATGTAAGCCAATGCAAATCAGTTACAGTGCCTTGCAAAAGTATTTACCCCCTTGGCTTTTTACCTATTTTGTTACATTAACGCCCTTGGTGTAATGTTTTTTTAATCTGAATTATATGTGATGGAGCAGAACAAAATAGTCTAAGTTGGTAAAGTAAAATTTGAAAAATATATACATAAAACTATTTTTCAGAAATAAAAAACTGATAATTGTCATGTGCGTATGTTTTCACCCCCTTTGTTATGAAGCCCATAAAAAGCTCTGGTGCAACCAATTACCTTCAGAAGTCACATAATTAGTGAAATTATGTCCACGTGTGTGCAATCTAAGTGTCACATGATCTGTCATTACATATACACACCTTTTTGAAAGGCCCCAGAAGATGCAACACCTAAGCAAGAGGCACCACTAACCAAACACTGCCATGAAGACCAAGGAACTCTCCAAACAAATAAGGGACAATGTTGTTCAGAAGTAAAAGTCAGGGTTAGGTTATAAAAAAATATCCAAATCTTTGATGATCCCTAAGAGCAGCATCAAATCTATCATAACCAAATGGATGGCACAACAGCAAACCTGCCAAAAGGTGACTGCACACCAAAACTCACAGACCGGGCAAGGAGGGCATTAATCATAGAGGCAGCACAGAGACCTAAGGTAACCCTGGTGGAGTGGCAGAGTTCCACAGCAGAGACTGGAGTATCTGTACATAGGACAACAATAAGCCGTACTCCATAGAGTCAGGCTTTATGGCAGAGTGGCCAGAAGAAAGCCATTACTCAGCAAAAAACAAAATGGCACGTTTTGAGGTTGCGCATGTGGGAGACTCCCAAAATGTATGGAGGAAGGTGCTCTGGTCTGATGAGACTAAAATGTAACGTTTTGGCCCTCAAAGAAAGTGCTATGTCTGTTGCAAACCCAACACATCACATCACCCAAAGAATACCATGCTGTGGGGATGTTTTTTTAGCACTCGGGACTGGGAAACTGGTCAGAGTTGAGAGAAAGATGGATGGTGCTAAATACAGGGATATTCTTGAGCAAAACCTGTACCACTCTGTGTGTGATTTGAGGCTAGGATGGAGGTTCACCTTCCAGCAGGACAATTACCCCAAACACACTGCTAAAGCAACACATCAGTGGTTTAAGGGGAAACATGTAAATGTGTTGGAATGGCCTAGTCAAAGCCCAGACCTCAATCCAATAGAAAATCTGTGGTCAGGCTTAAAGATTGCTGTACACAAGCGCAAACCATCCTACTTGAAGGAACTGGAGCAGTTTTGCAAGGAGGAATGGGCACAAATCCCAGTGGTAAGATGTGGCAAGCTCACAGAGACTTATCCAAAGTGACTTGGAGCTGTGATAGCCGCAAAAGGTGGCTCTACAAAGTATTGTCTTTAGGGGGGTGAATAGTTAGGCACTTAGACTTTTTCTGTTATTTTGCCCTATTTGTTGTTTGCTTCACAATAATAAAAAAAAAATCTTCAAAGTTGTGGTCATGTTCTGTAAATTAAATGATGCAAAATCCTCAAACAATCCATGTTAATTACAGGTTGTGAGGCAACAAAACACGAAATATGCCAAGGGGGGTGAATACTTTTGCAAGGCACTGTACATAATATCAGTATTCTATTGCAAATGTAGAGTCAGTGAATACATTGCTTGATTCTCCATAGGTCCAAAGAAGAAAGATGGTGATCCATCCAGCTATTTTAGATCACTCTACATGCAACTTAATAAGCTATTTTGGCTACAATCACCACCACATAAATAGAATAACATAATATTTTTGAGAGCTGACAGGCTCAAAACTAACTTCCTCTTTATCTAAAAGCATAAAGATTTCTTTAAACTAAGAATTCAAAGAAACTGGCCATGCAGTTTGACACACTTTGATGCCTTATAGTTATATCTTTTATATGAACTCACCATTACTGGGAATACAATAGCTGCCACTGTAGATTTTAGGATCCAAAGCATTGCTAGACATACGATCTGAATAAATGTGAACAGATGCACCCTGCGTAGAGGAACGTGGCGTAAATAAATGAAGTCCGGCTGGTGCTTGGCGGGCATCAAAAGCAACTTCAGGCGGTCCATGAACTACAGTAAATAGAAAGAAAAAAAAAAAAAAAATGTTATAAAAAAGTGACCTTCTGGGCAATGGATGGATGTCAGGGTGATGGTCACATGACTCAAATGGTGAGAATGTTACCCAGCTGTCTCAATACTTTTTTTTTAATAGTCACATCAGTATAACCTGATGTATTGTTGATAGACTTAAAATTTGTTAAATTTCCTTTTCTCCCAGTTGTACAGTACATACAGGTTTTCTCACCTCTACTAAAAAAAATGTATGCTTTCATGAACAAAGAATGAAGGAATGTTTCCCTGACCTCTGTAGAGATCAAGACTTCTACACCTTTCAGCATCAAATTGTAATTTATTTGATGAATTGAAGAGCAAAGAAATGAAAGTTAAGAAACATAAAAGCTGTAAAATTCAGGGTTTCAGGCTACAATAAACATAAGTTCTAAAATGTAACTAATGACATACCTGTACTCCATTAAGTGAAGCCACTCCCATGTATAAGAAGACACCATACAGGACAGGCATGGGGATAAACTAGAAAAATATAAAATACGAAAATATTAGATCAATGTATTATATCTATAAATATACTGAACTATTATTATTATATAAGATGTATACAGAACCAACAGTGTGTGCAGCTCTTTGCATTATAAAGCACAGTTACAATAAAATAGAGTTAGGAGGGCTTTGCTCCTGAGACCTTACCATCAAATTATAACAATTTTATTTAATAAAGGAACTTTTTTTATTTTTGTAATGGAAAAGGGTTAAAACTTTTGTCGGGTTTTTACTGCTGCCTATTTCCCTGGAGGATTTCCCCTCACTTCCTGCCCTGACAATAATGGCTTTAGGATGTGACAAGAAATCTCCACCAGGGAAACTGACAATGTCCTTGTGCTAATTGTGATTCTATTCTTTCCCCTCTAAAAAAAAAATTCCCCTCTAAAAAAAAAATATATTTTTTTTGGTTGTGTACTGTAAATTTTCTCTCATTGGTGAAAATGTTGTCACAAAAAAATACATTCTGGCCAAATATATTCAGTAATACAAAGGAGTTCTGATTATTACAAACACGTTTTCATTATCTGTTGATAGCATGAGCTAATCACTGTTTATCACATATGGCATACACACAAAAATAATTTTGGTAATAAAAATCAGAAAGTGTGGGATACAATCTAAGGGAGGGAAGGGTCTTTTTTGTTAGTGGTGCAAAAAGCAATTGTCATATACAGTGGAACCTCAGATTACGAGCATAATCCGTTCCAGGAGTATGCTCGTAATCCAAAGTACTCGCATATCACAGCGAGTTTCCCCATTGAAGTCAATGGAAATGAAAATAATTTGTTCTGCATTTACTTCAATGACATGCAATACCGCATGCGTCCAGAAGTGGGGGGGGGCGAGGGAGAGTCTCAGAAACGGCCGGAAAGGCCCGAGGACACCTCGGCTGACCTTGGCAAACCTCGGAAAGACTCCGTTCCCGAAGTTTGCCGAGGTCAGCCGAGCTGTCCTCGGGCCTTTCCATGCATCTCCGAATGGCGCCCCCCCACCTCGGGCCAAACGCGGTACTGCACACGTTTTGGCTTGAATCGTGCTCGTTTTGTAAGTAAACACTCGCAAACCGAGTTACGATTTTTAAAAATGCAGTGGTCGTATTGCAAAACGCACGTTAACCGCGTTACTCGCAATCCGAGGTTCCACTGTATTGGGGTTGATTTACTAAAGGTAAATAGACTGTGCACTTTGCAAAGTGCAGTTGCACTCTGCAAGTGCTGCTGCTCCAGAGCTTAATAAATAAACTTCCATCATCCAATCATGTGCAAGCAAAAATGCTGTTTTTTTTTTAACTTCCCTTGCATGTGATTGGATATTCTTTGCAAAGTGAAGCTTTACCTCATTTACTAAGTTCTGGAGCAACTGCACAGTCTATTTTCCTTTAGTAAATCAACCCCATTGTGCTTTGCAACATCGTCATCCACTGAACAGTGAATAACATATGTCAGGTCAAGTGACAAAATGGCTTGATCACAATTGAATGATGATATTTCCCCAAGTCGAAACAATACAGGCATACCCCACTTTTAAGTACACAATGGGGTTTATTTACTAAAACTGGAAAATGCAAATTCAGGCTCACTTCTCCATAGAAACCAATCAGCTTCCAGGTTTTATTACCAAAGCTTAATTGAACAAGCCGGGGTTAGAAGCTCATTGGTTTCTATACAGAAGGAAGCCTGATTTTGCACTTTCCAGCTTTAGTAAATAAACCCCATTGTGTACTTAAAAGTGGGGTATGCCTGCAATTATAGCAGGAAATATACATCTTGCTTGAAATGATCATCCATAAGTTTTGTGCCCTTTCGCTTAAAAAATAAAAAAAATTTACTTCAAGCAATTAGGAACAAAAACATTGAAAACCTTTGTTAATTTATATCTACAATTAAAAAAAAAAAAAAAACACACACTCACTAGAAGACCACTTTAAAATGGAATTAAAGTTTGCCCTTTGATCGGCAAGTTCTAATTTCGATGGCATCTCATTAGTGCTCTCTGTGTTCTGTGAGATCACTAGTTCCCAACTGCAGCAGAAATTACTTTTCACAATAAGTTAATTAAGCCTCTTGCCAAATCCCTGGGACCTTGGCAACAAAGCTGTATAGAACACGTCAGATACATTTAATTACATTATATGTTCCTTAGCCAGAATTTTTCCGTTATTTTTTTTTTTTTTTTACTATTACATAGGTCACATGAAGAATGGCAGTTTAAAATGATTTCTAACATTTCTAAAACTAAAGGAGATTGCTGAGACTTTGTTACGGTTGTAGTATGCTGGACAACCATTAGAGACACCATTAGATGGCAGTGTCAGCTCATTCACTGTTCCCTATCTAAATGGCACACAGCACATGTTCGTTCGTCCCTTCCCTGCCTTTATAATAAAATCTCAGCATTCTTTTTTTATCATTTCATTTATTATTTTCCAAGTATTCTTAAAAAAAAAAACACAAAACAACACAACAGAACGAAATAAAACAATCGCTAAGTAGAAGTAGACAGATACACAACTTAAAGTGTAACTAAAGGCAAAACTTTTTTTGGATAGAGGGGAGATGGGTTAGAAGACCTGGCAGTTTTTATTGCAATCTGTGTCCCCCATATGGAAGATTCACCCTCTCTATGTGTCCTGTTTACCATTATAATTTTAAGTGAATTAAAATTCCTAAATTTTGGGTTGTCCCCAAAAAAGTAATAGAGGGGAAATCTTCCAATAGGAACAATAATAAACCTAACAGGGGTTATAACCTTCCCGTACTCTATCCAAAATGAAAAAAAAATAGTTTTGCCTATAGCTCTATTTTAATTACCCATGACTTGTACAGGTTAGAACATTTTTTTCTTTTATCATCACTCATTCTTTTTTTCTTTATTGTTGTTCGTGGTTCTGTTAGGGCCATGACCGCTAGGTGTTTCCACAGCTGGTAGAATCACCCAGTTTTCACTTACCCTCGCTGTCCCAGAACGCTGCAAAATCATACTCGCTAACAAGGGAACGGTAAATAAAGAGACATCACACTGCTGGGCCAGAGCACTTCCATAGCAAAATGTAAATGGTCTTTTAGCGATCCTGTCACTAGCGCATTGTCACCAACAACAGGATCATTCATGGGACATCAATCGTAGGGAGAATATTTTAACAATGGAATGATCATTTGTAAGCTTTTACTTATTAACTATGCCCCGTTGTTGTTTACCCTACCACTTTCCTAGAAGGTGACAATATTGTCTTGGGACAGGAAGTAAAAGAAAAATTAACACTATGGGGCTACAGACTCACTTTGTCAAAAACTATAACAGATCTTCTTGCTGTAGTTACATGATAAACTGACCCTGTTGCTAGAAAAACAACTGCACTAAAAACACCTTGTAAAACAAGAAGACCGGTACTTCCAATCCTCCCTCTGTTTAGGAGGTACAGGTGCATCCAGTATCTTTCACAGCTGTGCTCTGCTGTTCTACCCCTTTGTCCCCTTTGCCATTACTGTCTTCTGTAGTGACATATTGTGGAGGGAAGCAGAGGGAACCACAGCACAGTGGAAGACAAAGGGGTTGATTTGCAAATACATCGTTCACTTTGCAAAGGGATTATCACTTTGCAAGGGACTTTTACCTTAAATTAGTAAATGTGGGGAAAATTCACTTTGCAGAGACCGTGCAAGGAAAAAAACAAAAACGGTATTATTGCTGCATATGATTGTATATATATATGTCCACATATATATAACCTGGGAGAATTGATCTCCCAGCCCGCACAGTGATAGAGAAGTGCGTAGACACTTCTCTTATGGCAGAGTCGGTAAGAGGGAGACCTATTCCATCTTCCTGTTGGCACACAGAGCGATAATGCTAATGTGCATGGGGTGATTAGGGTGTGCCTGAGCACATCAAGCACACCCAGTGTGCAAGCCTATGACTGACCACATAGTAGCATTTTTCCAACCTATACTGCTGTTGGTAGCTGGCAAACTGTTCACAACTGTTGCAGAGTTAGTACAACTGCAAAGTGATGTATACCTACATAGGACAATGATAATTCATCTTTAAAAGTAACCTTATATTAAAACATGAATGAGCAGGAAATTTGCAGGACTCCAGTGTGCTTGCAGAATGTAACATTTTCAGCCTTTACCGCAGTGAAAAGTGATACAATATAAAGCAGAAACACACTGATCACCCTTTCCCCCTTTTACACTGAGGCAGTTTTCAGGCATTTTAACGCTAGAAATAGTGCCTGTAAAGCCCCTGAAAACTGCCTCCCATGCCACCCGAATGTGAAAGCCCGAGTGCTTTCACACTGGGGCGGTGCACTTGCGGGACGATAGAAAAAGTCCTGCAAGCAGCATCTTTGGGGCAGTTGGGAGCGCTGTATACACCACTCCCAAAATGCACCTGCCCACTGGAATGAATGGGCAGCACTTCCGAAGCACCTGAAAAGTGATTTGGAAGCGTCGCAACACGTGCGTGTTTAACCCTTTCTTTGGTCGCTAGCGGAGGTTAAAAGTTTGAACCCCCGCAAAAGCGGCGATCTACCGCTAATGCACACGGGTGGCCCCAGTGAGAAAGGGTCTTAGGTTAAGTCAACGTCCCTCTGAGAAGGCAAATAGTGCTGGAACAGGTTTAACATTAAACTGGGAACAGACACATAAGTATCTGGTAGTACTGATTCCATTAACTTGTTACATGCTAATGGAGCGATAACAGATTATTGGTAATTGTTTTTTTTTTTTAGCAAGACTTGGTTTATAGAAAGGTCACACATCCCCAGGCATAGGTGGGGAACATACCCAGGGGTAGACAGGCTTTGTTTATTATTTTATCAATATTCTCTCTTCCACATGTATTCAAGCATAACATTTCAATCCCTATGCACATTTTTTTACAAGCTACCGGTACTTGGAATACTGCAGATAAAATATTAAATCATAGTTTTAATTGACGGAACCCGTCATCTAGCCCCAAAAGGGTTGATTTACTAAAACTGGAGAGTGAAAAATCTGGTGCAGTTGTGCATAGAAACCAATCAGCTTCTAGTTTTTTCTTTGTCAAAGCTTAATTAAACAAGCTAAAGTTACAAGCTGATTGGCTACCATCCACAGCTGCAGCAGATTTTGCACTCTGTGCATTTTTGAACAGTTTTAGTAAATCAACCCCAAAGTGCCTTTACCCTTTCTTTAAAATGGTAAAACCCCAAAAACATGTACTATGTTGCAGTTTACCAATCTTTAGCTCCAGTGGCTGCATTAGCTTTCTTTTTTAAGCTCCTTTATTTTTACCTGGTAATCCATGCATTAGATCTGTTACTTTTTATCTTCCTTTAGTCCAAGCTGTCCAGCAAAAGTGACATAGGGTTGAGACAATTAACACTGACAGGGGTAATTACAATACTCAGCTATGATTCTTTTATGTAAAACCTTTATCCCAAAAGGAAAAAAAACGATTTGCTGTAACTGCCAAAAAGTGTTATGCCCCATACACATGGTCGGACATTCCGACCACAAAATCAGTCTGATTTTTTACGACGGATTTTGGCCAAAACTTGTCTTAAATACACACGGTCGCACAAAGTTGTCGTAAAATCCGATCGTTCGGAACGAGGTGACGTACAACATGTACGACGGGACTACGTAGATGCCAGTAGCCAATAGCTTTCGTCTCCAAATTTTTTCTGAGCATGCGTGGCCCTTCGGAATTCTCTACACACGATCAGAAAAAGTCAGATCGGATTTTGTTGTCAGAAAATTTTAGATCCAGCTCTCAAACATTTTCCGTTGGAAATTACGATGGAAAAAGTCAGATAGAGCCCACACACGATCGGATTTTTCGACAACATAATCTGATCTGACTTTTTCAACCGTGTGTACGGGGCATTAGAGTTCAGATTTAATTTATCAGCCAAGTCCATCTAAATCTGCTAGTGTATCTAACACTACCCTCCCCCCATATTGACAATGCTTCTGCCAGAAAATAAAGGGAAAAAAAAGGCTTTAAAAAATAATTATGCAGCCACCACATTTAAGAAAAATGGATTTTGTTATATGCACTTGTGAAAATGACACATATGCTTTCTATAGTTACCTTTAATATGGGTGCCATGAAGACAGATATACCAGTCAGTAAGAACACCATAATACCTGTAACTCGCTGCTCCCTGCAAAAAACAGTAAATGGTTACCACTGTTCTGCAACTTTGTATGTCATTAAATATCATTAACAGAAAGAAATTGGCTAATTAAAGAACATGGAGAGCCATTTTTTCCCTAGTTTTAGATAGAGTGGGTTAGGGGTTTGAACCTCTATTAAGTTTTTATTGCTGCATGTGTCCCCAGTTTTCTCTATTTGTACTGCTGACCCCTGTCGCCAAGACAGAAAATAAAGAGAAATCCAAAATATGAGGGCTGTCACCAGGGAAAGTGGCAAGGGGAAATCTTTCAATGGAAACATGTTCCCGTGACAGTTGTCTAATATTATTATACAAGATTTATATATCGCCAACAGTTTGCGCAGCGCTTTACTAAGTGGGTAATTACTGTAACTTTGTGTAGAGTTTCTGATGTGTCTCTGGGGAAGAAAGTGAAGGGAAATCTCCCCAATGGGACATGGAGAGCAAACGATAAATGGGCAGGAATGTTAACATATTTCAAGTGTAAGAAATGTTTTGGATATACATACATCTTAAATACATCCAAAGGACTTTAAATAAAACATTAAGAGAAATTAAAAATGAACTATATGGTTGTCAATACTACAGAGTCAACACTATACAGTATACACAATTTTAGTCGATTAATTCGTTTGGTCAACTTTCTAAAACTAGATTTTAGAGTTTGGAGCAGTTGTGCACAGTAATCAGCTTCTAGCTTCAGCTTGTTCAGTTAAGCTTTGAAAATGAACACCCAAAGCTGATCGGTTGGCATGCAAAGCTCCAGATTCTGTCTTCTCCACTCTTAGTAAATTCCCCCAGTGTAGTATTTAACTAAAAAAAAAACAAAAAAACACTGGGCTGTATTTACCACAATGTCACCAATGGAGCAGTGCTTAGGGCAGTTGGCTTAGAGGGGTAGCAGGATTTCCTAAAATGTACAAATTGTTAAAGGTTTTTCCTCTTTTTTTTAAATGTATGTTTTTAATTTGTTCCCCTACTCTGAAATGTTGTATTTAACCAGCAAAAAAAATGTAAGAGAAAGGATGTACAAAGAAGTCATAAGGCTCTTTGTAGTTCAGGAAGCATGAAACAATCTTTCCTTTGTCGTGTTTAGCAGTTCATGCAGTTTAGAAGTAACAGTGACCTCATGATGTCTTTAATAGCGCATTATATGGTTAGTTCTTGCTTATTCTTGCTAATCATTGGTGTTGAAACATAACAGTGATATTATTTAAATGTACCTAGGGCAGGGTAGTGTCTTAAGAAATCCCTGTACACACACAGTTCAAGAACAGGCACACTGCTCCTGCACTCTGTGTAGCTGCACCAAGGTCGTAAAAGACAGAATGAATCATCAAGGGAATATTGGAGGAGACTTGTCCTTCAACAATAAACTGGAGAGAGATCAGACCATAACTCTAACTATTATGTCTTACTGGTCATGTGCCATGAGTGAGCCTGTTGACAATGAAATACATATGTTTGGTAACTTTAATATCAGTGAGGGCAGAGTTGGTTCAGAAGGTGTCAGAAAAGGATGGTAATCAACACCTAGAAAATATACCATATTCGGGCAAGAGGACAGATGATGAAAGACAGAAGCTATATGGGGCTCACGCTGTTTTTTGCCCAAGTGTAGCCTTTGTCCACCATTGTGTATATTTATTTTTCAGTAGTACCTTACTCCCAAGAACTTAGGTTGCTCTCCTGGGGCTGATGTCTCAGTTTCCATTTTCAAGCTGTCGATGTGGGCAATGGAGATGACAGTTGCAGCCACATACCAAGGAAGAGCCATGAAAGAGCATACAACCATCAGAACAGCCACCAAAAACAGGTCCAGATGGTACCCAGCTCCTTTCTAGGAATGAAGACAAAGGAATTGTTTAATTAAAGTGAAACAATCAGGTTAATATTACTTATGTGGTAACAACAGCAGAAAAAACAGATTGCATAAATGTATGTCTGCCAACAAGACACCATGTTAAGTAGTATCTGTGCAGTGATTGTGGAGATATAATGACTACTCATTTGTCATGAATGCAGGGTCTTGCAATATGCAGCTATTGTTCCATTGATAGACTACCACTACACATTGCAAGGGGTAATTCACAGGAGACATCTGAGAATTCAGGAAGTAATTGATAACATTGCACATATAGGAATTCCGGGGAAGTGAATGAATTTTTTGTACAGCTGAAAGAAAAGACATTATTATTCTAACCAGAACAATGTCAGGATTGCAGTGAATTACTCTTTATGACCTGTGAATTTACAATAGGCTAAAATCACTAATTTGCATTGAAAGTGATCTGGGGAACAGAGAAGGAAGGTCTTCCACTGAGCACAACAAGTTCAGACCTCACAACATGTCAGTTCCACCCTGCTGAACCAGGACAATCACTGCACTTGACAGAGTCTCATTTGTAGTTTATGTGATACTTGACTGCTCTATGAGAATTTATGTATGGATCTGAATTTGTCCAAAAGTAAAGTTGAGAAAAATATATATATATATATTATTTTATATTCCTAGGAGGTATGCAAAACATAACATTTCACACTTTGAATGATAATGAAATATACAATAACACTTTAATCTGATTTATCTTACAATAATATAGGGGGCAAGTAAAAAACAGATTGAAATTGTCTTGAATATCCAATATTTGCTTGGGTTTTTATGCTATCTATATAGGCTATAGAAGATCATCAGGATGTCTGCTGAACTACTGCAAACATAAGACATATGATTCTTAGCTAAGAATAATATTTTAAAGCTAAACTCCTGGAAGATATTAGGTAAAAACCCAGTATTCTTTATTAAAACATGAATTTTTTTTTTTGTTTCTTTTATGTAAGCAACATAAGTATCAATTTGCCCTGGTATTAGCCTCTTTACAGACTAGAAGAGGCAGTAGTATCACAAGACTGTGCTGCAGTGATTATGTGCAGCATACTTAGAGGAGAAGAGAGCAAAGTGACAGAGAGAAGAGTTCATCAGTCTGCTGCTTCTCATTTCACTGTCCAATCACAGGCTGGGGGAGGGACAAGACATGGGTAACAAGCACCAGAGAAAAATCTGGTCTCCTGACCTGCCAGACAGGGTTGTGTTGTATGGCAGGGCAGAGTACATATGGACATATGAACAAAATATATTGGCAGATAGAATAGCTCCCTCAAATGTATAGAGTTTAGCATTAAGGGGCTAGTGAGAGAGACCAGCAATGAATGCTTCCATCTTGAATTCCCCTGCCTTCAGTGTATGCTGAAGATACCTCTACATCACTATCTGCATACACTATTTTCAGAGGACAAATTTAAGGGACATAAACATACACTGCTGACTGCATTGAAAATCTGAGATTAGACAAGAAAGAATACAGTGTATTTTGATAGCACTACCCTGGACACCAGTGAAAACAGTAGTACTTTTCCATTAACCTGTATTCTGGATTTCATGCCAGGTAATAAGAAGTGTTTGCATAGGGCAAAAGTAAAGATGGATAGAATTGCAAACTCCTGGTGAAATTTGCAGTAATATAATCCTGCTGCCTGCTTGGAAACAGTACTGTAATTGACTATAAATAAATAAATGGTGTCTGTAGCATGCTGTTTAATATTTCAGTGGTCTCTCTGACAGAGAAGTGAAGAAATGCGGTGAGCCAATATTAAAGACGCACCTTTAGCTTGTGTTCCTTCCTGTTGACGATGACACCTGTAATCTGTTGATCCATGAAGATTAAGATGGTAACAAGTAAAGCAGGCAAAGCAGCAGCCAGATACACCCACCAAGGGTTTCCTCCAAAGGGTGGGACAAACCAGCCTCGGTTGGGACTTGTTGGCTTAAAGGGAAAAAGTTGTACATTTAGTGAAGTGAACAGTTTAGCTTGGTCTGGTTCAAATTATTGATTCAGCTCTGGCAAAATATTTTGTAAGTGTCAAACCCTTTTTCTTGGCAACTACTGTTCTATTTAAAGACCTCTACTAAAATATATTACATTTGTAGGCTGTATACTTGATTTATTGTACTCACCTTGAATTCACTTGGGACAATCAACTTTGGTGTATCAACTCCAACAAGAGCATCAATTCCACAGAAAATGAAAATGGATAAAATGATGGCAAAGTCACTGATCAGTTTCCTGGCCTAATATGAAAAAGACCCACAGAGATAAATATCAAAGCGTAAGGTCAATCATTATATTTAAAGCAGACTAAATTGTGAGATACAAGTAGATGTTTGGATTCATATTGAAATGAGTATTGAACAGGCACATATTACTAATGAAACGTGTCCAGTATTTCTAATCAAACACAAACAATAGCCTATGCTGAGAGACCCATTAGTACACAGGGTCCCATGCACGCATGTCTTGAAGGCCCCCGTGACTGACTATATAAAGGTTTAATCAGTTAGAATATAACTTGGGGAAGCATAGTACTAACTGAATTCTGCCAGAATGATTTATACCTTTTTACTGCATTACAATGATAAAGGTCTGACTGGTCAAAATAACCGATATAGACTGGAGAGCCAGAGGGCCCTATATATGTTTTGCTGTGGAGCCAAGAAGTTTTGCTTCTGTCACAATACTGTACATTATGTGGTAAGTTAAACTATCAGGAAATCCTGCAATAAGCAAGTTATATATTTCATAGCTTGGGGCTTACAAAGGGATATTAAAAATAAATCTGCTAAGATAAAACATAAGGATATTAAAAACACACCTTATTCTATGTGTTTTAGCTATAGTTTGGTTGAAACCTTCTCAACTCAAGCTAAAATTTCCATTTTGCTGACCTCAAAAAAAATATTCTGATGTCTGGAAGAGTTTACTTGATTGAATTTTCAATAACCTGATACTTTAATTAAGCGACTACAGGTAATGTGAATAGATGTTCTGCTTCCGTAGTCTCACAATGCCCTGCATGATCACACACATTTCCACAAGGCAGGGTACTGGTATCACTTGCTGGATCACACACACAGCAGGAAACTGAGACTTTAAATGAACCCAGATCAACACAGGAAAAAGGAATAAAGACAGGATATATAAATTTCCACAAAAGAACCAATTCTCCCCACAAAAATATATAATTTAGAGTTGCATGATTTCAAGAGATGAGATGTGTTTGGATTGTTTTGTATTTTTCACACTAATCATCTATTTACAGCTAAACTCGAAAATACTAAAAAGTAAGAGGAAAAGGTCTCTGAAAATCATTGTTGCCATGCCCAAATAAGACTTGAGCAAGACAGACCTTTACACCACAGATGGGCTTGTACCCTCTACAGTAACTGCCACCCGTGAATTCCACACCATTCAATAGATGCTATTTTAAATGATATTGAGATCCTTTATCCCAAGCCTCCATTTTTTATATATATGTGGGTCATTTTCACTGTGGGATATTTGCAGCACTTCCACATTTTGTGAGGGCAAATGTAGGCCATAGGTGCAGAAAAATGTAATGCAGGGCATAAATATCTATAACTTTAAGTTAATAGTTGGCATCTACTCCTTTTAATATAGATAATATAGTGAATTATTCTGTGATTATTGGTTGCTGTGAAGCTGCCCCCTTCAAGTGTTCCTTCACTTTAAATAATCATTTAGCTCAATCTCTCTGCACCAATATGCATAGCCTGTGTTTCCACACCATCGCTCCACTTAATGGAGTAGGTGTGCTTTCCAAATGGCAGAACCGGATATTACATCACCTCGTGTACTAAATATGACGATCATGTTATCGCCTCTAAATTTTACACTGATACAGCATCCTCAGGAAGCTCCCTGAGGATGCTGTATCAGCAAAACATGTAGAGGTGTGGAAACACAAGCTGTGCATATTAGTACAGAAAGACTGAGCACCATGAAATGTGAGTGGATATAGTTTGTATCTTATAGGCATTTTACCACTTTTAATAAATACTGCATTATGATAGTATTCACATCTTTTTTTTTGCTCCTTATGGTTATCCCTTGAGAGAGGTCATCAGTCTTACTAGGGAAGGTGTACTTGCTGGACTGGGCAGTTGGATTTTGTTTGTGATTAATCGCTTTTGACCTTCATTTTAAAGGGGTCACGTAATTGTGGTGAGTGCATTAGACTTTTACACGTGGTGGAGCACTGGTGAAAGAAGAAGTGGAGAGAGACTGATTTGTTATAAGAGCACTTCTTTTACACTGTGGAGTGGGACTCTTAATATTTTAAGTTGAACTTAGTTGTTGTCATTAACCATCAGATGGGATTTGAATATCTATAACTTTACCTCTACTCTTATTATTATGGGATCTTGCTATAATTACACATTTTAAAGTACCGTATTTATCGGCATATAACACGCACAGGCGTATAACACGCACCTTCATTTTAGGAGGGAAGTTTCAGGAAAAAAAACGTACATTTTAATTAAAGAACTTTGAAGCAAAATAAGGGTCAGTGCCCATCAATGCAGCCTCACAATTGCCCATCAATGCAGCTTGATCAATGCCCATCTGCAGTCTTACAATTGCCCATCAATGCCCATCTGTAGTCTCACAATTGCCCATCAATGCCCATCTGCAGCCTCACAATTGCCCATCAATGCAGCTTGATCAATGCCCATCTGCAGCCTCACAATTGCCCAACAATGCAGCTTGATCAATGCCCTCCAAATTGCAGTATTGGTGTATAACACGCACACATTATTTGCACCCGATTTTTAGGGTGAAAAGGTGCGTGTTATACGCCAATAAATACAGTATGTAGGGGCTGTGGTTATATTAAATGTACAATGCTGTCATTATGACATATGATCACTTCTGTCATCATTATAGTATATGCGTATACCGCTGTCATCATTACATTATAAGTGCTGCTGGCATAATCACATTATAGGTTTTTGAGTGTTTTTAGCACATTTGTGTAGTGCTATCATCATCATCACATTAAAGTGTAGACTGCTTCGAAATATAATTATATATAGATATTGTTGTTAAAACCACATTATACGCGTAGTGTTGGTGATAACGTAATGTGTATACTGCTGTAAATTGTCCTCCTCATTGCTGCACATGAAATATAGGTTCAAAAAACCTTTTGTGATATCTGTAATAAACCATTATCTCAACAAGATGTAATAATTAATTAATTTTCAGGCATGTTTGCATAGCAGCAGAAATCTGTATAATACTTGTATTCATACCTTTATCTTTTTAAAATTCTTTTAGATACTCACTGTGGTTGGAAAGTAGCTGCTGGTTTTGAACTTTTTCAAAGCCATTGAGCATGTGTATGTGCCAAAGAACAGGATAAAAGACATTAAAGTGATGTCAGGAACAAAGTTACAGCTGCTACCAATAAGCTGGCCTCCATATTTCAGACATTGCTTTTTGTTCAGAGATGACCAGTCAATGGTGTAGTTGTGGTGCTGTAAGGAAGAAGATTGGCTCATAAAAGAGTCACCTAATTTGGAACATATAACTTCATAGAAGTACTCACAGCAGCACGTCAATACAATCCAAAACCAGAAATTATATAAATCAGGGGTCTCAAACTGGTGGCCCTCCAGCTGTTGCTACACTACAAGTCCCATCATGCCTCTGCCTGTGGGAGTCATGCTTGTAACTGTCAGCCTTGCAATGCCTCATGGGACTTGTAGTTTTGCAACAGCTGGAGGGCCACCAGTTTGAGACCCCTGATATAAATGCATATGTAATTTAAAAGATTTCCATAAAACTGTTTACACATTCTGTACAAGCACCCTTAAACAATAACTATTCTTTGCCAAAATACTTGGTTCCTGCAAGAGACAAACTATGAGCTGCCAAATCACAGGTTTACCAATTTTTAATTCCATATTTTTGGCACCATACATTTGGGCCTAAACAGTGCTAGTGTTAAAGAAGGTTTAAACCTAAAATAATATAGAGCTCATGAAAATATATAGTAATTATGTGAGCTAACATGTAGGGCTGTTATTTATTTACTATAAGCAGGTCTCTACCTTATATACCTTATATAACAATTCAGTATATAAGTGTTGACTCTCTGTTGGACCTTTCTGAATCTGGTGGTTTCTAAAAAATATTACTAGTGGCTCCCCGCTGTATTGGTTCACAAGAGTACCATTGAATAAGAAATTTCACCAGAAGTTGAAAATCCTTCTTGAATCCATTTTGGGAACCAGGGCACATAGCACTTGTTTCCATTCATATCGAAGCAGTGGTTGTTGGGTTGTATGCTCTACAGAGCCTTCACAATCCCTGCCCATGCTTCCTCTGAAAGCTGCCAAGACAGAACATCCACAGCCCTCCATAAAATTGTACAGCCTCCATCCTTATTTGTACTGAAAAGAAAGACTGAGCTAAGACGTGCCCACCAGTCACCTGCTATTTCAGAGGATAGAGACTATGGTTGTAACTGTCTGCTTTTGTTGTTGTTAAGGACTGCACTGGGGAAGAGTGCCATCATTCACAAAACTCAAGCCTACAACACAAGCCAGCTGCTTCATTAGTCTCTCTCAGACAACTGAGCTCAGACCCTCCTGACATTCTTGGGAGATGGACTAAAGTAGAAGCTTGCGTGTGTGGTCGGGAGTTGATGTTTCTGTGAATAGCGCCGATCCAGCATTAACAACAGCAAAAGCTGACCATTACTTCTGCAGCCTCTCTTCACGAAATAGGTGATTGGATCTGGGTTCAAACTTTTCTGTTAACAAAAGTCTTCCAGTCTTTTTTATATCAAAAAAGGAAGTCTTTTCTGTACAAGGAAAATGGCAGAGGACACAAAGAGCTGAAAGATTAGATGAAAGACTGCTGGCTGTAACTTCCTTATAGACGAACACAGAGGGCGCATAGTCCTAGCACATTATCCTCAATACATGTTTTTATTTAATCAAATAGAGGTGAATATTTTCAATTTTTCAGTCTTTAATTTTTACCCATGAACTACATACAGTTCATGGCTTTTCCCACAATCAGCAGGGCCTATGTGTTGTTTTCTTTTCTGAATTGAATGTTTAATGTATTGGCTTTTATAGTCGACACAACAGGAAATTATAAACATGTGGTCTGTTGAAAAATGATTGTTATTCCAATCTCCTGGTTCAGAAGTTAAAGGAACCTTAAGGTTAATTGCAATGGCATTATCTTGTGCATGCTTGCTTACTAAATGTGGTCAAAGCAAAGTGATTTTCTCTCAATAAGCAATATGTACAGTAATAGACTGATAGATCATCTTTTAATAAGGATGAACTTTATTTTTTATATTTGCAAACAGGCAGTTTTTTTTTTTCAGGGCCCATTCACACTTGGAATTGTTCATTCTATGCATGAAGGTAAAAAACCTTCAAGTGTGCGTGCCTGCCTGTTCTAATTCATGGCCCTCCTGAGTCCTTCCCTGAGCTACTTACTTACTATATCCAAAATAAAAAAGAAATATATTTTTTGCCTTAATATCTGCCTCAAATCACGTTGCCAATTACATATTGCACTTGTTTGTAGCCTAAATACCGAAATTTGCACTTAAAACTGTAATTTTGTAACTTTTGTAAATGCCAGTAAAAACGTGGTTGTGCCAGTAAATTTTGGGTGTCGTGTCAGTAAATTTAAATCTGGTAGGTTGACAACACTGCAGAGCACCCAACGTTTTGGAACTTCTGTGGCTCTGTGGCATGTGAACATGCAGTTGTATAACTAGAAGCTAAGAATTAAAATACTTTATTTAAAACATTAATGCTCCATGGTAAGATCTACATTAAGATAATCGCACTTGCTTATATATCCAAAATTATTTTAAATATTTATTATTTAAATGAGATTATTTTTTTTAATTATTTTTCAATGTAATTATTTAATAAGGATTATACAATAATAGTATATTATATGGAACAACAACTAAGCCTCATACTGACAGTGTAATATGGTATTTCATTTCAAATTCCTAGAAATAAACTGGCTTATGTAAAAAGGCGGTGTAATGAGCATCATGCATTTCATATCAAAGCATATCAAAGTAAATGTAAAAACGCTCAAAGTACAGCAACTTACATCAATGATCTAGTTAGATAACTTTTGACTGGTTTCCATAGTTTACTGCAATTTGAAGTTAACTGGTGCAAATTCAGAATAAGCAACTGCATCAATAAACTTTACCATGCAACCCCAACGTAAGCAGGCATCAATAATGAATGCACAGGAGAGCAAAGAGGCCTCTTACAAAAGTGCATGAAAGTCTACAGTTGCCATATTTCATTCTTCTATGTGCACATGTAGCAAAAACTAAATATTAACAGAATCTGTAGATACTTACTTGGATCCTTCGGGAGGCAGGCACAGTTAAACAATGTAGCATCATAGACTTTAAAATCTGAGTTGATTGGGTAGTAATCGGAAAACTTGATCATTTTTTTAAAAGCATCATAAATGAAGATGAAGCTGATAAGACAGGCAAAACCTTCTTCAGTGAACCGTGTAAAATACTTGACCAGGGAACTAGCATCTGTTGCCACCAATAGGAGACACAGGAAAGCTGACCACAGGCCAATCCACAAGCGGAACTCTAAGTAGTCAAACTTGTTATCTCTAGAAAATGAAAAGACAAGGGCAAAATCAGGCATGAAAAAAATAAAAATAAAGCTTTAAGGGCCAGTTCACACCAGATGCAGTTCCGTTCAGTTCCATGTGCTTTTTTTTTTCTGCACTAAATGCATGCACAGTGTTTTCCATGTATTCCAATGGCTCTAGTTCACACCCTGCAGTCAGTTCCCTGCACCATGCAGTCAGAAACTGACTGCATGTGAACTATAGATATTGGAATAAATTGAAAACACTGTTTACACATTTTGTGCAGAAAAAAATGGGACACGGAACTGAACGGAATGGCGTCTGGTGTGAACTAGCACTAAAGCCATTGCTATGCTAAAAATATAACACATACAATACAAAATGATGTGATATGCAGTATTGTTCATAAAGGGTGCGTATGATGATAATACATATGCTGAAGTTACCATTAGTGAAAACTGTGTATCAAAACAATGATAGCTGGAGTGAGTGAGGCCACCAACCACATTAAAGGAACCATAAGTAGGCTCATGGAGTGGCACTTTTACAGCAACAGTTGAGATAAATTGTACTTCGGCTGCCTACATTTGTATATCTATTGATCCCTTTAAAATTTATTTTCCACAGATAGTTGCCTCTGCACGTGTATTTTTGATTATATGTTCAGTCTGAATTACCCAGGTTTTGACATGTTTAACTAAAACGCTAATTCTTAAATGCAGTGACCCATAACTGCCCATCTAAATTCATCATGGCTTGGGTAAATAGATGTCACTCAAGAATTAGCACACATTTTATTGAATAAGGCGGATAATGTCATGGTGCTTGTAAGAATTTAACTTGCACATTCCTATGACATTTTTTCACTGAACTTGTAAATGTTACTTACTTGCTGAAGTTAAATAACAGTCTCTCAAACACAAGGACAGGACCCGTGCTGCTCAGAATTGTAAGCGGCTGGCCAGCAAAAAGGCAAAAAACAGCACCTGAGACAGCAGTGCCCAAGAAGCTCTCCAATACACCCTAGAGAAGAAGAACAAAAGCTTCTAAATGTATATATTAGCTTACCAGTGAAAAAACAGAAAATTAATACAGTTGATAATAAATGTGAGGAGAACGATAATACCTCTGACATTCATCCTGACAGCTGCCCTGCTCCCTGAATCCATAACAGTATCCTTATTTTCTGAATGGCCCTGAATTACAGTCTATGGTAATGCAGACCATGCTTTTCTCATTTGTGATAAGTGATAAAATGTGCACAAATATGGACTTTAAACATACTGCCTCTGCAAAAGAAACTGCGTATGTCCCATGTAAAAAAGGTCAGTAAAATAAACCTTTCCATTTCTTGTAAATACGGAGGTACCTTCAAAATTTGAGGCACCAGCTACATCCAACACACTTTCCCTAAAATGTGCAGCCCAAGCAGAATAAAAAGTGTGGTTACAGATGTGCTTATTTTCACATTGTCAAAGTCAACAGCTAGGCTCTAATTTCCATGTGTAACCACTCCGTCTGGCCACTGGTGTATGACTGCCCTACAGACAGTGGTCAAGAGTGACTACCCAGGAAGGGCAGAAGTGGCTTTGAGGCATGGACTGTGACTAAGAGCCTGCCTTTGCCTTCTCTATGCAGTGTGTCACAAGTAAGATCCTGGCCGCAAAATGCGGAATAACTGGTTCTCCCAGGGCTAACTGGAGAAGAGCTTTTTGTGTTTTTTTTTTTATCAGTGAGTATTTAAAAGACAAATCATTACTAATTATTTAAAAAATTGCATTGTCTGTATTAAAACATTTGAACTTGTTCAACGCTTAATTTTTATGAATTTTTTAATAACTGGTCAGGGTCTGAATTTAGCAAAGAGAATCATAATTCCCTTCTAGATTGTAAGCTCTAATGAGCAGGGCCCTCTGATCCCTCCTGTATTGAATTGTATTGTAACTGTACTGTCTGCCCGCACGTTGTAAAGCGCTGTGCAAACTGTTGGCGCTATATAAATCCTGTATAATAATAATAATAATAATAATTGCCTCTACAATCCAGAATAAAGAACGTTTTACTAACAAAAGCCTTATGTGAAGATATACAGTATAAGGTTACACAAAGCTGACTTCCTACTTCCTACTTCGAATTCCAACTCAAGGCAACATTAGGCATATCAATTACATCAGACATTTCAGGGCAGTTTTTTGAGTAACAGTAAGCACACTGTGCTTATGTTGTCTTTCATTCAACAAGCCATAGGTTTGTTAAGATATAGAACATTTAATATACAGTATATCATATATCAGAATTGACACAATTTGAGTGCCTGAACTTCAGGTTTAGGCATTGGCTGAAATTTAGTTAGAGCTGATCAATAAAAACACTATAAAAATCGAATGATTTACTGTATGGAATACTGTATATGTTTTACAATGAAGCCGAGAATTGAGTAGCAGCCATTTGGTACAAGAGATAATAAGGGTCATACCAGTGCAGTGGTATAATCCCTTTTAGCCTTATGATATCGTTAAGAGCATATAGAGGCATCATTGCTCTTACACTGAATGCATCAGTAGAATGAAATGACAAGGCGTATGAAAGCAAGAGTGCTGCTTTTTCAGTTACAAAATTGTTTGAATAAAATATGCTAGAATGTTAAAAACATTCATCACAATACATTTTATGTACAAGGTAGATTATTTTCCGATTGTTAACATATTATGGGACACAGTGGCAAATACAGTATAGCAAAGTCATTAATGTATGGCACAAAAGGAGTATCAATTGAATTGTATTTGACCATTACTTGATAACAGAGGACAGACCTAGTGGATGGCCGCTTGAAATAATTACAGTAATAGCGTGTCTTAAATTATGGCCCCAATAACATAGCTTACTTTACCATTTCTTTCCCACATGAACACTACTGGCACCAAGAACAACAATTATGAGTTCCTGTTGAAGTTTGACTCTAGCTAAATTAGAGACAAAATGCTATCTTAGAAAGGAGACTCTTCATTTATTAACGTCATGGAAAGGGGATCTTAAAAGCAATTGTTTGGAGACAGTGTTACTTTGTTCATATTAACCAGCTGTTGTCACAGTAGATGAGTTATCATGGCCAGTGCAGAAATAATTCACCATAACATCCAAATGTTGTTTTCATTGGACATCTTTCTTATAAGCAAATCACTATTTAGAAAGATAAACTAAACTGACTATTGGATTAACATGAACACATCTTGGGAGCTATTTATTTGTCTGTTATTCTGATTTTAGTGTGGCTTCATGGTTCTTGGGTAAAGTTTACATATAATTACAAAACAAATATTTGATATTTTTATAAATATATGTACTATAGATGACATATAGCTAATAAAATGCAGTAAATCAATTTCCCTAGTACATTTGAACAAAAAATTATATGGTAAGAGGAAAAACTCTTTTTATTGAACCTGTTTACTGAATGAAAGTTGCCAACTTGTCCTATTAATAAGGTATGTAGTTTGAGCTACACAGGTTCTGGGGCTGGCTAACGAGGCATTGGTGAAATGCAATTTTGATAATTAGGTGTACAGGCATACCCCACTTTTAAGTACACAATGGGGTTTATTTACTAAAGATGGAAAGTGCAAAATCAGACTCACTTCTGCATACAAACCAATGAGCTTCTAACCCCAGCTTGTTCAATTAAGCTTTGGTAATAAAACCTGGAAGCTAATTGGTTTCTATGCAGAAGTGAGCCTGATTTAGCACTTTCCAGCTTTAGTAAATAAACCCCATTGAGTACTAAAAGTGGGGTATGCCTGTATTGCCTAAGAGGAACTGGTGAGATGCATGACTAAGGATCAGGTTCTTGAGCTAGGTGATTAGGATCAGAATGAAGGATAGGGTAAAACATATGATTGTATAGTTCAGGGTTTTCCTGATGATGGGCTTGTGATCAGCTTCTGTGGCTAGGTGATGAAGAACATGTGAAAAATACATCAAAACTAGGTTCTAAAGCTGTATAAATGAGGGATACATGAAATGAACAGTTTTAGAAACTTGGTGAAATGCATTTCTGTTTAGGGGTTAGCTGTTGAGGTCCAGGGGAAATACACATCCAATAATGTTCAGGTTCTGTGGATAGCTGATGAGAAACAGATGAAATTTATATCTGGCAGCTAGATTCTGCAGCTGGCTGATATAGAATGAAGGTGAGATAAATGTCTGATGGCTAGGTTCTTGGCCTGGGTGATGAGGACTTGGCCTGGGTGATGAGTATTGGCCTGGGTGATGAGGACTTGGCCTGAGTGATGAGGTGTGTGGCCAATTATCAGGTTTCTGGGTGATAGGGAATTGTTGAAATGTGTGGCCAATTAACAGGTTTCTGAGTGCCTAACGAGGAACAAAAATCCTGTCTGATAATCAGGCTCTGGAGTTGGCTAACGAGCAACTGGTGAAATACACATGTAATAATAAGGTTCTGTTGCCGGCAGATGATAAACAGGTAAAAGGCATATTTGATAACTAGGTTCTAGGGCTAGTATATGAGACACTGGTGAGATACATGTACTGATGGTCCGATTTTGGAGCTGGGTGATGAGGAGAAGGAAAATTGACATCCGATTTCTAAATTCTGTTGCATCGGCATGGTCAGTCATCGGGCCCAATTCCACAATTTAGCAAAACAGAATTTATGGCGATAATTTCGCACCTGAAGTCACAATGCACTGCATAAATATTTGCCCCTAGTCAGATGGGTCGCTAAAAGCTAATGACCTGAAAGAATGGACAAGCTGTTCAGGGCTCGCTCACCCCTAATCATAAGAAAATCCCAAGCACAGGAATTTGAAGGTTGCCACACCATTGCAACACATCCAGCTGCAGAAGAATTAAAAAGGAGTATACTGAATGCTCTGTAGAGGGTTAACTGCCATTTTCGGAGAAGAACATCCAGTGCATGCTCAAAGCATTTGGTTTCTCATATCACTATGAAACTGCAAATGTCAGGAGCAATATCAAATTTTATTTACAAAGACTTCAGGCTCTACTTGTTCAAGCTATGTCTCAACTGAACCTTAACACAGAATATGTTGAGACTCCACCAATAAGAATAAGAATCGGACACTTCTCATTACCTGCATGTTATCTGTAGCGTCTCCAAGAAGACCTCCGAAGGTAATAGCATTGGTCACAGTTCCCAGGTAAATGAAGAGCATGGCTGAAAGTGACTGGATGCTTAGACCATCGTAAAAGTCACTTGCAAAAAAAGGTGCTTTTCTCTTGATATCCTCAATTAACCCCCCACAAAACCTAGGAAAGTTTAAAATGCAGGAATAAGGAATTGTAATGTCAAAAAAGGAAAGACAATCCAAATCAGTATATAATTTCACTAACCTTTACTACTATCCACTAGAAACAATGTGAATATCTATGATATCTATAGTGGTTAATCAGCTGTTGTTTAGGAATTAAATAATACCAAGGACCCATTTACTGTACACCTAGGCAGTCCATTGTGTTGCGTTAATGCCGACACATTAATGCGCATTTTTAAGGCAGCCCATTCATTTCAAAGGGCTGCCAAAACACCAAAACTTGCCAAAAATCAGACAAGCACCAATTTTTTTTACATATGATCATGAGTTATCGTGTGATATGATGCACTGTAATGCAAGGGCATAGGGGATACACTAAAAATTTGAAATAATCTATGCTGCGGTAATACTGCAGTATGAATAAAGCAGCTAATAAACAATTGTGATACCAATTGAAATTAAACCATAAAATCTTAAAGCAGCACTAAATCCAAAAAATACAACACAAAATCATAAAATGTAATAAAAATACAATCAGTGACATATAATAATCAAAGTGCAGTCTATTGGGGGCCCTTAAGATAATAATATCTTGCTTGGGTACAGTGCCACTAATATGGGGTTTATTTAATTAAAAAGTGCAAGTTGCTAAGAGCAAAGTTTAGTACTCACAGCAATCTGTCAGAATCCATCTCAAACACAAGACATGGTCAATGTGCTGGGAAATGTTTATATACAGATAGTGGGCAGGAATGGGTTTATGAATATAAAGCTGAATGAAACTGTGTATTTTATATTTGGCTTTAGATATGTATGTATCCAGATACTCTCCTCCATGATCTCTTCTTTCTGACAATGCTCCACAACCCATAACCCCCTTTTTCTAACATGCACTGAAAACCTCCCCTGTGCTGCAGCTATTTTAGAAGTGAAGCCATCGGCACAGAATCACACCCAAATGGTGATATAGAAAGTGCATTAAATACACCACTAACCGTCCAGTTCTCCTTAATTCTGGAACATCACCGTGTCCTCCACCACCATGACCATCATCATGAGGAGCGTCTCCATTCATTTGTACATTCTCCCCTCCAGCATACATGTTTTTCCTGTAGATAGGTCAAGTTTGAGATAAACATAACATTATTCATGTAAAGCAAAATTCTAGGAAATAAACATTATACCAGGATCTCAAATTTATGCCCCACATTAATTGTACATTTTTGTTATAGCAACAAGCATTTTTTTATCTGGCTAATCTCCATCTGGCCATCTCTCCCTGTGGTGGTAATGAAGCCCACATGATGGTTAACTATTGGAAAGCATGGCTGTTTTTTCCTTTCTGAGTCATGTTTTGCCCCCAGCCTCCTGACTACTTAAAGGGGTGGGCCAGCAAAAAAAATTAAAATTTAACCTCCCTGGCGGTATGATTCTGGCTGGAATTTTGTGCTGAAAGCGGTACAATTATTTTGCATGGAAATTTGGCGTTTTTATATTGTAGGCATGCAATTCTTATGAATAACTCACTTAAATCTGTCCGAACCAGAGTCTAGTAGACATCCCGGGTATGATAAAGTTTGAAACACAAAATAATAAATTATAATATAATAAAAATATATATAAAAAAATGATTCAATAATGTAATCAAATCAAAAACACTGAAATTTGCTCAGTTGCAGAATAGTCGCTGTCATTAAATTTATTGTTTGATGATAAATTGTGATTCTAATTTTTTATCAGTGTTTTCTAGCTGGTCTAAAACCACTTTTGACATAAAGGGACACTTTTTGGTTGCTATGGACAATCTCCAGTTTCCAGGCAGAAAAAAAATCTTTTTATTATATAAGATGACATGCAGGGCACTGGGCAGACCACTAGGGACAAAGGGGATGTGTATTATTTGTATACAGTACTGTAATCTGTAAGATTAAGGTATTGTATATGTGTTGTGTTTTTAAACTTTTTTAAATTTGGAGCCGATCTCCGCTCCCGTGCGTCGGAACGTCGCAGGGAACGGAGATCGGCGGCACTCGGCCACTGTGGGAATCGAGCGAGCGGACGGCTCGCTCACACAGCTGGGAGACATCGCAGGATCCAGGGGAAAAGGTAAGTAACTTCCCCCCTGCATCCTGCACGCAAGCCCGAGTCTGGCTCGGGGTTACCGCTCCCAGCAGAAAAAACTGGACCCGAGCCAGACTCGGGATTACCGCTAGGGAGGTTAAAAGTCAGCAGCTACAAACACTGTAGCTGCTGACTTTTAACAAGCACTTACCTTTCTAGGGTTCCCGCGATGTCGGCCGCCTAAGGCCGACCCGTCCCTCGGCTCTCGGGTCCCGACGCTGCCATTCAAAGTAAGGGAAACAGGCAGTGGAGCCTTGCAGCTTCACTGTCCGTTTCCTACTGTGCATGGGCGAGTCGCGCAGAGCTTTGTGAATGGGTGGCGCTGTGTTGTGGGACACACAGTTCCCACAACACGCTGCTCCCCATTCCCCATAAGACAACGCGAGGAGGAGAAGACAGAAGATCACCGCGGAATAGGAGGAGGCAGATTAGGATGATCTGCCTAGCAACAGCCATTTCTGGTAAGTGAAAAAAGGCTGTTTGATCCTGTCTTCTCTGATCCTCCCCTTCTTTTACTGTCCCCAATCCATCTGCTGATAGAACAGAGCCCTAGGAGGTACTCTGCACTTGCTCCGTTTGGTGTGTATTGTATTTGGGGGTGTATTTTTTTGGGGGGGGGTGTGCATGTGATCAGAATACGGCCAATCAGCACTGTTTAGACAAAAAGTCAGGGGTCATGCTGCTTCATAGGACAGTCAAAGGAGAATGAAAACTCCTCCTACAAGCTTTAACCAGTGCTCGGTTGGACACTGATAGAAGTCACAAGACTGCTATATACTGCTGATGAGAAAAGATATTTAGCCGTTTATATTTACTAAAATAATTGCATTTCCATTTTCTGTGTACTGTAGGAGACCAGATATAGTGAATGTAGAGTCCTGGGTTTAGTAACACTTTAATAAAGGAGCAGAAGCATATTAAAAGCTAAGTTTACCTTTTCAGGCAGAATTTAATTTTTCTTGAAAAATATAACCCTTTTCAGATTTATTTTCTGCCCAAGCCATTCCAATGTACTTAGCTTTCACTTAGTCCAAGGCAGCTTTACATTTTCACTTCTCTGTTTGAAATTTTAAAAAATACTTTCTGCTTTAATCACTTCCTATAGATCATATCCCATCATGCACTGCTTTAGTGCATCACAAAATAGTCATGTATTACCACTCTAGATCAAAGCTTCCTCATTACTATACCACCTCTGGTTTTATTTTCACCCATTTCCATACTTCTTACCTTAAAGCGGAGCTCCATCCAAAAGTGGAAGCTCCACTTATCTGCCCCCCCCCCCTCCGGTGCCACATTTGGCGCCTTTTGGGGGGGGAGAGGGTAACTGTTTTTGACAGGTACCCGTTTCCACTTCCAGGTGATCTCGCCGCGGCCCCCCTCCTCCTTCCCCCGCTGCTAGGCATTTCACAAAGTGCATTGGTAGGGAACCGGCTGTGAAGACACATGGCTTTACTGCTGGTTTCCCTTACAAGCAATGGCAGTGGCAGCACCTGAGAGCCGATGGAAAAATTGGCTGGGGTGTCGACATTGTGGGATCCCTGGACAGGTAGGTGTCCTAATACTGAAAGTCAGCAGCTACAGTATTTGTAGCTGCTGACTTTTATTTTTTTCTGAAGGAGGCTGGACCCCCTCTTTAAGGTGACCATACACATTACAATCTGATTGTAAAATCTCCTTTAGATGTACCATCAGCTATGTAGTGCAAGGGCCTGTCTGACTGGATGCAAATTGAATAGATTGTTTAGGTGGGTCCTTCTATTCCATCCCTTCTATTCCATAGTTTTTTGATAAATCTAAAGGAAATTGTACGGAGATTATACAATTAGATTGTAGATGTTTCTCTAACCCTATGATCATATCTGGAGTAGCGTTTGAGGATGGAGGCATAGGACTGGAGGGCGTCTGTACAGACGCACCATCTGGGTTTCCATCGGATATCCATTGACCTTTATCTGACCTTTTGGTCATACCTGGAGGTGAGTGGCCACTTACTGGTGGTGGCTCTTTCTGTCTGATCCCTTCCGCTATTGGAGTTTCTCTGCTCTATCAAGTCATCCTTATATATATATATATATATATATATATATATATATATATATATATATATATATATATAAATTAATTTATATATTTTTGCACTTGGACATTTTTTTTACATTCTTCTGCACTTGTTTTTTATATATAATTTTTTATATATAATATTACATATATTTTTTTACGTGGAATTTATTCACTCATTCATTGCTTGCTTTCACGTTTTTTCACTTCTTTCAATTTTCATTCAATTTTATTCATCTGTCCTTATTTCTATTTGGTGTAATTAATGATTGTATATTATTGAATAAGCGCACTATTATCTCTTTTCCTTTTTACAATTAGATTGCAGTGTATGGCCAGCTTTATACAAGTATATATGAGGGAGTGGAGGACACTCACATATCCGTGTTGCGAGAACTTGTATTCCTGCACACGTTTTTTATGGGCATTTTGGCACATTTCTGCTCATCACGCATAGGGCAGCCCATTCACTTGAACACTCACTATGCTCAGTGATAATTTTTTAACTCATTTTGAATTTAGTAAATAAATGTCACTGTGTTATAAGGTTTCCTCACTGAATGCATGTTAATGTATATGACAACACTATACCTCTTATCAGATGAGGGAAGAGTCTTTGGCGGTTCTATCCTTATTGTTGGGTCCCATTCACCAGGTGGAAGCACAATTACTTCATCTAAAAATTCATCAATTCCAGCGATCAGGTCCTGCCTGTCTTTAGCTTTATAGGCGATGTCATGAAATACCTGAAATCGAAAAACAAGAGCTTTCAATAACCACACTTTAAACTATATGTGCACTAAATATATCAGTTTGTGTAATGTTCTCCAACAATGTAGGTGTTTTTAATGGGTTTCAGCTTTGAACTTCACTTCACAAATATTATAGAGAATAAAATAGGCAGTAACATCTAAAGCTGGCCATATATGTACAGATTTTTTCTGAATGAAAAAAAATTATCTAACATATTACTCCATCCAACAGCAGAAATTGACAAATCTCCCACTGCATCTATTATGTTCTTATAGCTGGTGCCGTCGGTTACTATATCTGACTGGATGCAACTGCTGTTTTGGCCACCAATTTTTTGCTCAGCTCCTTCAATTTTCTTATATATGTTTTGATTATGATTTAATGTAAAAACGCTGGTACTGGTGTCAAAACCTGGAGTGTATTAAGGGCAAACATGCATAAAATAGATGCCAACTATAATACTTAGTATTACCTCATCAGACATTAAGGTGGCTATACTTCTTCCAATCTCATGGTATGACTTGGCTTTTCCTTTTGGTCCCAGGAGGATAAACAGGAATCTAGATATGCAATACAAGAAGAATTACATACAATCCTAATACATTTTTTCATTTTCCAGTAGTGATTTCATTAAAAAAAAAGCAAGACATTTACATGGCGACAAAATTCTATATTAATTATATGCACTAGAAAAGTCGAAATAGGTGAATTTGTTTTAGCAGTTTAGTCCATATTAGACATGTGCATTCGTTATTGTTCGAATGCATTTTTGTCAGAATTTCTGGGATTTTTGTGTTTGTTTTAACAAAACGATAACGAATACGCAGAATCTGAAGTCTGAAAGATCGGAAATAAAAAAATGCTTTATTTTCGTATCCATTATTTTTTCGTATAGTTGCAATAACAGTTCACTATAGATAGATAGAAGATTCGACATGACGGTGACAATAGCGATCTATGTCTATCTAACCTGCGGTCGAATGTGCCTAACCTAACTCTATTAGTCCAAGATTATTCGACATAGAGAGAAAAAATTTGACATTAGAGAGACAATAGTAAAAGAGCTGTTAGTGGTCGCTGCTGGAATGGGTGGGGGAAGCAAAATGATAATGATGATGAATGTTATTGGCTGATTGTAACCAAAGAGGAGGAGCAGTAAAATAGCTAGAACTTAAGTACACACGTACAGCCAACTTACTTTATGTATAATACCGTTCAACATGAAAATTCGATGAAGCAGCTAAAAACATATGATCGCCGCGAGTGGACATTTACGGCCAAATGCTCCACCCATAGGCTATATTAGAATTCTAATGTTGTTTGACTAGTAATAGTAATTAATAATTATAACTAGTCAAACAACATTAGAATTCTACTACAGCTTGTGGGTGGAGCATTTGGCCTGGAAACATACGATCGCGGCGTTGTACAGTTTAGCTGCATAGTCGAATCTTCTTAAAACATCTGACAGACACCATAAGCCTTCAATTCACAGATTCAACCCTAAATAATTTGGATTTTCATACGAATGCCCTTTTTAATGAAACAAAATAAATAAAACAAATTTCGAAAGTAACTAAATAAATGTATTTTTCAGACAAAACCGAAATATCAAAACAAAATATTTCAGTGTTCACATGTCTAGTCCATATACAGTCCATTTATGGCTAGATCTGACAAATCTGCATGTTATCTGCAGATTTCTTAAACTATTGGATCTGAGTCAACCTAGATGGCTACAATGATCAGTTATTGCCTGAAAATATTTTGTCTGTGTCTTCACTGCCATATATCTCACTCACTGTCGTCTTCTGGGACGACAGCCATGCAGACCAATTTGATGCAATGTGCGGCGTATGGTCTGAGCACTGAAAGGCTGACCACCCATCCCCTATAACCTCTGCAGCAATCCTGGCAGCACTCATATGTCTATTTCCCAAAGACAACCTCTGGATATGACGCTGAGCATGTGCAGTCAACTTATTTTTTCGACCATGGCGAGGCCTTTTCTGAGTGGAACCTGTCCTGTTAAACCACTGTATGGTCTTGGCCACCGTGCTGCAGCTCAGTTTCAGGGTCTTGGCAATCTTCCTATAGCCTAGGCCATCTTTATGTAGACCAACAATTCTTTTTGCCAGATCCTCAGAGAGTTCTTTGCCATGAGGTGCCATGTTGAACTTTCATTGACAAGTATGAGAGAGTGAGAGCGATAACACCAAATTTAGCACACCTGCTCCCCATTCACACCTGAGACCTTGTAACACTAACGAGTCACATGACACCGGGGAGGGAAAATGGCTAACTGGGCCCAATTTGGACATTTTCACTTTGTGTTGAGTTATTTTGAGGGGACAGCAAATTTATACTGTTATACAAGCTGTACACTAACTACTTTACATTGTAGCAAAGTGTAATTTCTTCAGTGTTGTCACATTAAAAGATATGATAAAACATTTACAAAAATGCAAGGGTTGTACTCACTTTTGTGAGATACTGTATTTATAATTTTGAATGCATGACTTTAACAAAACCTGATTTTTAATCCACAATGGGCATCCATAACAAAAATAGAACGCTTTGGATGTTTTTAATGTGCTTCACTGTTGCTCTACATATGAATTTACTCTTGCCATAGACAGTGAGGCTGGTTTACTTAAGGCGTTGAGAATCTTCACTCAAGAAATTGAGTGAAAGTTCACGTAATTTATCCAATCATGTGAAAAGCCAATTCCTCATCATCTTCACATAATTTGGTATTAAAATTGAACAGAGCTACAATTTATTGTGAGAGGATTGACAGCGCCTTTAGTAAATTAGTCCTAATCGTTCATTAGGCCCTCACAGGGCTCCTATAGTATACATTAAGTCCCCCCGTTTACTTCTACAACCATTATTACCTGTATTTCCATGAGGCTATTAGAACCAATGAACTCCCTAACTGTTAATCAATTTGGGATATGCTCACTCTATAGATAAACCTAAATGAAAAGTGGAAAAGTTATCTTTTAGCCAAATATGAATTCCTCTATACCTCACTGAAGTATCTAGTTTTTAAGGCCCCCGCATAGGCAGCATATTTGCAATAAATCATTGTATTCAAACTGTACATCTCATTAACCAGACATGATATGGGGTGGCATGCCATTTGGCTTTCAGTGGATATTTATAACAGCAGATGAGATCTTGATAGGTTTACAGAAATGGCTTCTTGCAGAATGTTGAAACTTTCCGCTAAATACACTGCTCCCCTGGGATTTTCATATCGGATTTTCACCGGATTCAGATACTGCAAATGGCGCCACATTTCTTACAAATGTAAATTTAATTGAATTGTTAAATTGCAGATAAAACTTGGTGCTAAAAACAACAAACAGATAATGGATTTTAGAATAAAAAATAAGAACAAAAAATAAAATGCACTGCTCTGTTTCCATTAGTATCGTGCTTTATAGCACTTCAGTTTTCTTGTTATTATTGTAATGATTATATCTGTCAGTGTTTAAACCTCACATTATCTCATAGAATGCCCTAGGGAAAAGCTACGTCCACAAGGAAGAAAGAAAAAGAAAATGCCCATCAACTCATAACAGTATTGAAGGAAACAGTAGGCAACGTTACTTGCTTGAGCCAATCCTCCTTCCTAGATGAATTGTAGTTAAACAGAAACCAACAGTGGAGTAATGGCCTGTACTAAGATACAGTATCAGTTTGCTAAGAACCCTAATGCCCTGTTCACACGGTCGGACTTTATGACGGAAAATGTGCGATCGGATTGTGTTGTCGGAAATTCCGATCGCAAGTGGGCTCCATCTGACCTTTTCTGTCTGAATTTCCGACACACAAAGTTTGAGATCTGGATCTAAAATTTTCTGACAACAAAATCAGATCGTTTAAATTCCGATCGTGTGTAGACAATTCCGACGCACAAAGTCCCACGCATGCTCAGAATAAATTACATGGCGAAAGATATTGGCTACTGGCCTCTTTATAGTCCCGTTGTACGTGTTGTATGTCACCTCATTCTGAACGATCTGATTTTCTACAACTTTATGCGACCGTGTGTAAGCAAGACAAGTTTGGGCCATAATCCGTCGGAAAAAATACAATGGATTTTGTCGTAGGAATGTCCGACCGTGTGTACAGGGCAAAAGAATAAGAGACATCACTGATAGTGTAATAATCTCACAATCAAACATTCTGTCCTTTATCAAAAACGAGTTGGCCCTGAAGGCCAGATGGGCTGTACTGTCATAATTGATTTATTCCCTAATTTACTCTGCAGATGACATTTGGTAGCAGGTGTACTTAAAAGGTTTAATCCACATGCAACTGCGTGATTACACACTGATTGTGCTTTGAACACAACTAAAGCTATTTCTAAAGCGTCTGTAAAGGTGGCAAATGATGGCCATTTTTGTGAACGAGATGATGCAAAACATATGAAACACATGAACTGTACAATAGAATAAAGTATATCAATCAAAAACACTGATCAGGAGGGGGAAACCATGTTAATGATCATTTCCTAAGTATTGGAAATCATCACATGAAGGCAGGGGTTGTTGATTGTGCTTATATTTCTACACTAATATCGATCACAAATTGTTGTTTGAAATGGAAGACTAATTAATTTTCTACGATTGACAAAAGACAAACAATAATAATTTGCAACAGCTAATCAAAATTTGGTGGTCGGTAACTGTCAAAAGTGGAATTTTATTGTTTGCAAGCTTCAGTTTCCGTGGTCGAGTTTTATCAGATTTGATTGTATCTGTTGATTACTTTGGTAAATACACCATATAAATTTGCATGTGTATTCCCACTTTAAAGGAAAAGCATGAATTTAAATAAATAAAAAAAAAAACCCTACATACTCATCTCTATGCTGTAGCATTGATGTAAGCTGTACCATGACGGCTCTAAGATCAGAAATGGAGGGATCACATGACCGCTGATTTCTCAGCTCTCAGTCTCCTTTAACAGGAGAGCAGTGACTGTTTGTCAACGCTCTCTGCTCCTCCAGTGCTCACTGGAGGGCTGGGCTGGAGGGGGTGGGAGCAGGTGGTTCTGGCTGAGAGGTGGAACCAGCTGCCAATCAGTAGTTGTGTGGATACTGGCGATGTGGTCGGGATCCTTCCTGAGCCTGGAGCAGCTCTCCTATGTCAGCTTATAGCAGGCAATAGCCTGCTATAATCAGGTTTTTATGTCACAGGAGAACAACAGTTATGCCCCGTACACACGGTCGGAAAATCCAACGGGAAAAGTCTGATCAGATTATGTTGTTGGAAAATCCGACCGTGTATGGGCTCTATCGGACTTTTTCCGTCGGAAAAAATGAAAGCAGAGCAGGATCTCAAATTCTCCGACAACAAAATCAGGTCAGACTTTTTCTGATCGTGTGTCGAGAATTCCGACGGACAAAGTGTTACGAGACCAAAGCTATTGGCTACTAACGTGAACGTAGTCCCGTCGTAATGAACGAACGTCATCACGCTCGGAATGATCGGATTTTCCGATAACTTTGTCCGACCGTGTGTATGCAACATCAGTTTCGGACAAAGTCCATTGGAAAAAGTCTGACGGATTTTGTGGTCAGATTGTCCGACCGTGTGTACGGGGGCTAAGGGTACTACTGTGGCCCACAAGAGAAGTATGCCCAAAAACACAAATTATTTGGCCATACTTCACTTTTAAGCAATTATACACACATTAGGACAGTGACAAGAATGATTCAACCATGTTCTCAATCACATCCAATGAATTTATATGGACTGATGTGCAGGCTTTAAATGGAACCTGACAGGAAAGCAACATTGGGGCTGCTGCTTTTTTTTATCTGAAGATGCAATTTTCAAGGATGTCATTTTAATTCTCTCGCATAGTAAGTCACTGACTCAAAACAAGCATGTGCATTTCAGATGCCCAAAAACGTCAGTGGTTGTATGTGTATTCCAGGTCAGCCCAGGGGCTTGCTTCTCCAAAATCAAGTCAACAAAAGCTTTTCCAAAAATGCCAAATTATATTGGCATGAGAGGAGTTTCTGAAAGTGTCCAAGTTCAAAAGGATGACATGGTTGAGGAATATTTTAACCAATTTGGATCACAGCTCTTTTACCATTGGCCTAAAAAAAATGAAGGCACCACTGGCAAGATATGGCTTACTCAAAATCAAGTACTATTATAATTTAAACCTACATAAGAGGACCTTGTACTCCTCATAGCAATAGAAAACAAACCAAGTCTTACCGTGTTGGTACAGGAACTTCTGTGAGGGCACCAAACATCACTGCATCCTTTAGTCGGACAAAAGCAATGAAGGGATTCTCTAAGAAGTCAACCTCTCCAACGAGTACATTTGAAGCTTCGGCATCTCTTGGCAATTTCTTCATGAATTTGTTTTTCAGCTAAAAGATATATAAAAGTATTGTAAATACATCTCAACAGTTTACTACTAACAGCACAGCCCAAATTCAAGCCATAATGACTGTATAACTTGGTAAACCCCTTTGTGTTAGGGTTTGACATCACGAGTTTTCCTGGGGTTTAATCATCTGTTATAAATCCATTTCATACAATTTCACAAATGAGTAATACACTTTAACCCAGTATGGGATTGTATCGGTCTTAAATGTTTTATATATAACATAGTGGTTATAAATAAAACATTTAAGACCCATACAAAAGGAAAGTGGGACCAATAAAGAGCACAGATCTACATTTCTAAAGAACTACCCATCGTGGCACTTCTATACATTTTAAAGGTGCATTTCACAGCTTTGAAGGAAAATTTCATAAACATTTGCATAATACAGTACTTTGTGCCAAGCTATCTCTGCAGTATAAATGTGTTCTATTCAAAAGACATTTGTATAATAGAACACATGGATGAGAAGGAAATACTAAGGTAAATGACAGCAGTACAGGTGAGATGTGATGACCTCTCTTACTATGTGAATCTGCAGTGTGGCAGGCTACCAGTGACACAACATGCAATAATGCACCATAGTTTCCAGATATTTGCTATAGATGCATTGGCTGTAGTAAACCAGGGCCTATCTTGTCTCTCATGACTCATGTATCCCTTCTAAATACATAATTCTGCAACAGGGAAAGGGCAATATTTAGATGGTGTTCCTGTTTACGTCATTAGAAATGTACATGCACACAAAAGAGAGACATAATAACATTCTGTGTGTATGGTATGCATCATGCAGGAGTCATGCAGTGGCAGCAGTGGTACCATGCATATTTTCTCACCTGCTTTTGCTTCATGAGTTGAGTTTTGTAGGCCTACAAAATGTCAAACATTAATTCTAACACTTGCTGATGGAATAACCAGGATACAACTTAATTATGGAATCCCATTCCCATGACAATTACTTCAGAGTTCATATCATATCTACCTTTGCAGTGTGGCAAATGAATGGCAAAAAGGCAACTCAGGATGTCCCATTTATTTAAACTACTATAATTTAAAATATTTTTTTACTTTCAGTCTTGCATAGTTGTACAGGCCCAGCTCCTGTATAGAAAATGCTTAATTAATTTCACTGCACACTGAACTTCTCACAGTGTGATCATCAGTGGGTCTAAAATAAGGTATACAGTGAAAACTGAATGTTTTTTTTTTAAATGTTTACTAGCATGCTGATGAGGGGAAAAAGGCAGAACCAGGGAAGGGAAGGCAAAATATAAGCAAATTAAACTTCAGCTTTAGGAAGACCAAAAATAAATAAGACCTTGAGACTAAAGCTGGCCATACACTATGGGCATTTTGGTCTAGTTGCAATGAACTGGACAACTGGACTTAGTGGGTGGCCTTGTCAGCCATCCCCGTTCAACTTCTTTCGACTGAAAAAAGGAAGGATCTGGGTGTAAAACTGTTAACTAAGCAGTGGCTGTGTCCAATTAGATGCAGGCTCTGTTCAGGCATTTTGACAGCTGGAGGGGCCAGCTGTCAAAATACAATATATCCAGCAGAGATCTGTTCATCCGCATAAGGACTGAATTTATCAGTGTATGGCCAGCTTAAGGTCAATTGTAACTGCAAGTTTAGGAAGGGTAGCCTGAAAGGCCACCTTCACCCAAAATAAATTTTAGTAATAGATGGGCACCAGTGGAATAAAATATCTGCTGCCTTCTTATATCTCTAAGATGCCAATAGGAAGATTTCCCTGCAGCAGTTTTGGCCTCTGCCTCTCTCCACAAAACCCTACAGTAATTCAAATGTCACTCTCTCTAACTGAATCCCCAGTTGTTTGCTCTACATGATGGTGATATCATTGAATTTGGGAGAGACCATTTATAGCCCTGTCAAGTTACAAAAAAATTCAAGATCAAAGGTCCCTGCAACAGGTAGAAGGTAGGAGATACAGGATGTCGGAGAGGCAAGTATAAAAATATCTTCTATTATAGAAACCTTTGATCTTTATCATTTTGTAACCTGGGTTATTTTATTCTTTGTAATGGTACAGCACTACTACTCAGAATTCTGGTGTAGATACTGTGCTGACAAGCACTGGTATCTGAGAAGTAAAATTCAATTAGGCATAAACTAGCCGAAAAACAATAACATTTATTTTATTCTTATGTTTGTGGCATAGTTTTGCAAAATGGCATAAACTGAAATGTAACTAACATTGAATATCACACACAAATGTGATATAAAACTGTATGTTTACTACTCCATCGCTCCTGTATTGAATTGTATTGTAACTGTGCTGTTTGCCCCTATGTTATAAAGCACTGCACAAACTGTTGGTGCTATATAAATCCTGTATAATAATAATACTAATAATAATACTCCACAATCAAGGGCAATTATTCATAATATCCAGCTGAGAATCCTATTGTTTATTTCTGCTGTAAACCTCCAAATCAGTCAAATGTCAAAATTTGTTATACAGACATACATGCTATTTTCTGGATCCAGCAATACAGGTTTAATATGTTACTTTTCTGATCCTAGCCTTCTCATTGGACAGTGAAATGGCATCATGTGTATCAATTTACCAGAAGGCCAACTGGTAAACAGTAATACTGAACATGAAAGGAGTAAATCGGATTCAGTTCTGCTTTATGTTTGTACTTTTCTATTTGCAAATTTGGATCTCCACTAAGTTCTCCCAATAGTCTAAAATATGTTGCTAAGCGAAGCTGCTTCTGCAAAAGTAGCTCTAAAGCTCATGCACTTGTGGGATTTTGGTAAGGGCATAAACAGTCTCCTGTGGCAGGGGCTTAGCGGACCTTTATGTCTTAACGATGTGCTTTAGAATAAGTCGCAATGTATTTGGTTAAATAATAGAAATAAAAATAATAATAAAAATAATAATAACCATGCAGCTTTTTGTTACTCATACTTATCATTTACCATTGAAATCAAAGGACAGTCTTTTTTATGTTACTTTGTAAAATCTTTTGATTGCAATGGTAAATGATAAACACAGTAAAGCTTTTTTTTTTAAAAAAAAAAGAAGGTATTTGTCTCTTATCCATTACAATTCAAAGAAATAAGGAGTTTATTGTTCACTAAAAGATAGTGGGCAGGGCCAAGAAAATCATTATTTTATGCCACTGTAGCCAAATGTATGTCTGGAACCACTCGCTGGCTTATAGTACATATAGTACATAGTATAGTACATATACAGCCTTAAATTATAAAGCCATTTATACCAAACGGTTATGATTACCTTTCTTCAGTCTTTAGATCAAAGACATATGGATATTCCAAAAAGACTTTTGTATGAATAATACGTGCTGTGTCTATCTCTCCGACTGCTTGCTGCCTCTACATAAGTCTGGCTGTACCTGCTTGACTGCTAAGTGGAAAAATAACTTCTACTGCCAGCAGGTTAATGAAAGTAAAGTAGAGGATTATAGTAATATCATCTGTAGGGAAACTCTATTAGACTGTGCCAACGAATTACTGTAATACACAGAGGCAAAGGAATTTGGGGAGGTTGAGATGTTAGGCATTTACTATATTTAACATGAAACATACTTCTAATGCTTTCATAATGGATGTAAATGGCAAGTTAACACATTATTTGTGTGCTTCAGGGTTTTATGATATTCCGCTTACAGCAGGCTCACTGCATTCTCATGCACACAATAATGCAAAAACGCTTTATCATGGCTATATCTTTATCTGCTCTTTGTTTATAGCCCAGGCTTCTTTTAAAAGTAACCCCCTTAGAAGATGCATAACATGAGCTGACCTGGCAGCTAGAGGGAGAGTGCCCCTTTAAGCTCTCTGGTACACAGGGCTTACCTGTTCCAAAAAGGGTCTTAGGCCATAACAATGGCTGCATTGTAAGCAAAATAGCACGTGAAGCTTTTGAATCTCGGCCCTGCCCACTGCATCTGTCAGCATCAGCATCTGGCAGAAGAGAGAGACAGCCAGGGACGTGATTGCAAGGAACCGCTGTGAAATACGGTAAAGGAGGCATTTTTTTGAATAAAGCACACAGACAGGAACACTTGTTATAAGGACACAGAGGTGCTTAAATCAAATTATATCAGTGGGTTAACAACCACTTTAAGGTGTTTTTTTACCCACATACTTGGATCTCACCAGAGGTTCCTTTGTTTTCTGGCAGGCCAGTCTGCCCCTGTCTATATATTCTGTTTGTGGGGCACACTGAGCCATTCATCCAAGAATCCACCAAAATCCAGACTCCTAGAACTTCTTGCCATGGCTACTGCAAAACTGTCTTGCTTGCAGTGTAGTATTCCACTACCCATACAGTCACCTCTACAATTTATCATGAATTCCCCTAAAAGACTTATCTGTCCCTCCTGACACTTCTCTCTTCCGGTCTATAGATTTAAACAAACCTAAGAATAACATTCAACTTGCTATGCTTTTGCTTTAAAATACTCTACAACTCATCCTCTGCCTATATATACAGTATTTCTGACCTCATGCTTCACTACTCCCCAAAACTGTCACTCCTCCAGTGTCCTACTAATACCTTATCCTACTAACGTAAACCTATGCATTTCCAAAATACTTTTTTAAATCAGTCTAGTTCTCTAGAATTCTTTACCTTGGCCTCAAAACTCAGCTCTTCAAAACTATATATGCTGCTTACTCCACCACCATATGTCTTATCTACTGTGTACCCCTCCCCTTAGATTGTAAGCTTTTTGAAATTATTCCTACATATTTCTGTCCATGAAGGAACTACCAGTCTATGGCCCCTTATCCAGGACAATATTGGTGGAAGCCAATTAATCTACTTTTTGACTTTTTGACTTTTACTTTTTATTTATGTTTTATTTTTACTTTTAAACTTGAGGAGGAAACAGAAGCACCAGAAGAAAGCCACATAAACACTGAGATACATAAAAACATCATCCAGATTATGTCTCTTGTGGGAACTGAATCTAAGATCCTAGTATTGCAAGGTCAGAGTGCTAATCACTAAGAAGCCATAAAAATACTGTACTACCATGCTAAACAAGGTGCATGCCTATAAACGCTAATATTTATAAAGCGGTGAATCTGATAAACACCAAACATTCACTGAAGAATAATCTTGGTGCATGTGATACATGTGTTTTAAATGACAGTGACTGATTTACCACCGGTGAATGTTTGGTGACAATCACATTCACTGCTTTATAAATACACCCAAAGTATTAAAGTGCTTATGTCTGTAAACTTTAATGGAGACAAAAATCTCCTTGCTTCTCTCTATCCTGCTACTAACTGAGCAGCCTTACTGTACTGGCTTTTTTCTCTGTGCTAGAGATGCAAGCCATGCTGCTTAGCCTACATAATCGGATTACAGAAAGCAGTCCTTCTGCAGCTGCCTCCATCTCTGAAGGTGAAATAATTTCACCTCTAATCACACCTATGGCATGCAAAAATCTAACAGCAAGACCGAACGTAACCTTTGCTTTATACATTCCGCATGCTCAGACACCTTCTCAAAACAATGTAGCCAGTAGTCACTAAGAACAAGCATGTGAGTGAACATTTTTATTATAACAACTGTTTATCAAGTTTCCATTTGCAAATAAAGATAAATCCCTGATTCTCCTTTCCATTCACCCCTATACCAACACAGAGATGTCTATATCTATACCATACTTTGGTGGTGACTCTTCTTCCAATTTTGCTCACATTGGCAAGTAATTCTGGTTAATTCTGGTTATGCTCGAGAATATCCACATGATTCATAAACCTACCATACTTACAAATGATTTAATATACAAACTTGGAGTCCTATTCACATACAGTCCTAAGGGGCCTCTAAAGTATAGTCTCAAAATCAAAGGAAAATATATTGGTGCGCTTTATTTACCTTGTACCTTATAAACACAGCTGCCTGCAGGTCTTAAAAACATAACATGTTAGTGGTCCATGTAATCATGTATTGACAGGGAAAGCAACCCTGAGTCAAGATCAGAGCTTGGTTCCCTGGGCCTGGCAGCAGCAACTAAAATCTGTGTAACCATTGTTGCTTTACCAGTGCTTTAAAGCCAAGATAATGGTGCTGCACGCATAGTCAAAAGGAGCACCGATCTCCAAAAGTGAGTGTGCCAAAAGACATTGTGCAACTGGTGCTATTCTGACCACGTGCATTACCACGTCTGCTTTTTCATCATGGACAGCAAGTTAGAACAAAGAGCAAATGTGAAATTCTGCGTGAAACTGGGCAAATCTGCCACAGAGAAGTTTGACATGATTCGGCAAGTCTACAGTGATGCTGCAATGAGTTGTTTGAGGTGTTTTGAGTGGAACGCGTGCTTCAAGGGCAGAGGAAAATCACAGGAAGACGATCAACGAGCTCAACCACGAAAATGTCTAAACCATTCGGCATCTGGTGCTTGACATGCTTCGAAAAGAAGACTTCCAGGACACTTACCAGAAGTGATAAAGCAAATATTAATAACCGTGCTTCTCAAATATTCAAACTGACTTCAAACAAAATAAATAGTACATCTATATTGTGCATATATGAATACAGTGTCCATAAACTGCCACCAGGTGTCTCCAACCAAATGTGAACAAGTTGTGAACAACAGTTTCTTCTTATAGATTCCCAAACACCATGTTCAGTGTCTTCTTTCACCAGCATATAAGCACACAGCGCACTCATCGGACGTGTACATCAATGGATGTGTGCTGTGCAGCGTCAGAATGCGCACCAGAAGTACTTAGAGTGCGTCCGGCTTCTGGGTATCATCCTGTGCCTCGTGGACCTCCGTTCTTGTGTCCGCGTAGCATCATCACGGTGTGATGTCACACGTTGCGTTTTGGTGCCACGGGAGGGATATTTAAACCCGACATGGTTTAAGCCATGTTGGGAACCTCTGGGAGCTTATGCATCAAATGGACAATTCTCCTCAGGTAATTACCCATTTGGTGGGTTGCCAATTCTCTCTTATTGAAGGATGAAATCTAAATGATGGCCTTTTTGTTTTTTTCCTTCATGTATTATGAAGCGGCTAAGGCTTGTCATCATTTACCTAGCTGTTCGGCATGTTTGCCGTTCCCCTCCCCCTTTCTCTCATCTACACTCTGTGGCTCTCCACCATTTTCGGCGGTTGAATGATAGCTGGATGGGTTTCCACATAACAGTATCAACATCATTTGAGGTGAGAGTTATACATTGGAGGTACTAAGGGAATAACTTAATGGGATACTTTATATAAATTAATATCTGATGTATACATGTATATCCTTTTAGAACCTTTTAGATGGATGAAATCCCTAGATATACCCCCTTTGTCAATACTTCTCCTGTTTAGCCCGTCCACATAAGCTCCCAGTATATACACATTTGTCCAATCAATTGATAAGATAAAGGTGAGTACAGTCCACTCTGTTTGGAACCTGTCTTGGACTTGTGCTCTTGTCTTTTTCCTTAACTGATAGATATCTAATATTACAGATTACAGGTATACTAGTGTGCCTTTGAATGCCAGTTTGAATAATAAGTATTACGTCCGTCCCTACGGGAGATCTGGCCCTTTTCTTTTTCATATACACCAAAAGCTGAGTGAACTGTACTACTCTATATTTGTCAATTAAATCTTTGCATCCTTTTCCTGACAACGCCACATCGGCGAAACATGTCATGAACATTAAATATTTGGACGTGATATGATTATGTATGTGACTACAATGCTTCATTGTCAACGATAGGCAGTGTGTATATACCTATGACTGTGAATAGACTGTACTCCTTACTTTTTAATAATTTCTAAAATAAATACTTTATACTCTTTTTATATAATATTTGAGTGACTACTAATACATGTACCTTTAAAGTCCCGTATCTCCTATGTATTTGTTTTATTTACACTTTGCAAGTTTAAGCCAAAGCTTAGTGAATGAGGTGAAGCGCTGCTGACTTCCATCATCCAATCATGTGCAAGAAAAAAGCATTTTTTTTAATCTGAATTTTATTTTATTCTTATTACATTATTTTATTACAGTATGTCCACATTAGTAGGATGCTCTCTTATGTATTGCTGAAATAATACGATTACCAATTATTCACCAAAAAATTTATTTCACAGGGGTTATTTCTATGTGGTCATTAAAGTTTAACCCCCAGCCAAAATATCACTTTTTATTTATACGTGAGGACAAATCTACCCAAGGAGGATACAAACAGCAGAAAACCCTTACAAAGGCTCTAATCCTCTTCCACTCAACCCAAAGAAGGAAAAAACGTTTTGATGTAATTCCACCTTAAAGAGAACCTTCCCGTAAAGAAAATCTGTAGATGATTTTCTTGCTCAGCTTTTAACGAATATAGTTGTTAGTAATCCTTTGTGGCTTCACATATTCTCTCCTTTCATTGTGTAAATTACAATATGTTAGGAGAGAAGAAAGTGGGCTTAATTATTTTTGTACCCTTTCTTCATCTAAAGTTGTATAAGGCTAACAAGCTAATTTAATAAGCTCATCTGCAAAGTACAACAATTCACAGAAACCAGTTCCAGCTGAATTAGCTGAATTCTGATTGATTAATGTGATTGGCTGCACTTCGACTTGCTGAATTACTGAATAAGTTTGTTGTTGTATCTTCTTCAATGATGACACCACACATCACATGACTTATACACACCAAGATTTCTTCAGGAACTAGACTGTCTTGACTTAACTAACCAGTAGCCAAAGCATACTTTTTTCACACCAAAACATAACATGCCATTAAAAAATGTTTACTTTACATAACTGAGTGAGTAAGCAGACAATATCGATTTTAGAAGAGTTATTACATACAAGGTAACCCTTTGAACGAAGATGACAAGACTATGTGTCTACACACTTACTTGATCTTTGTCAGGCTTGTCCGAAATGTCATTGAGACTGGACGATGTCAGGTTTCTGTGTGGCGTTGATGGACTACCTATAAACGATACAAAAATATATTAGGCATTCAATTCATTAGGATGCAAGAATCCTATAAAGGAACAGCCATCAAATTATAGATTTTTGTTTAAATATCTAACTTGTAGCATACAAGTAAAGTATAATACTGTATAATATATCAGCCACTTTACCAATAGTTGACAACACTTTCATTTTTACCAGCAATCTAATGTGAAGTAAAATATTAGAAATATATCTAATAAGGGAATAGCAATGTGTTAAGTGCATTACCAATCAAATAAACTTATTATTAGTCTGACTGCTTTAAATGAAAGAAAGATTAAATCAGATTGCTATGGGTTCATGTTTAAATAAGCCCAGTACAACAAAGTTTTGTAACCCATGGTTCAAGACCCAGTGTGGGTTTACACTGTTTATGTCCAGATGGTCAAAGATGTATTATATTGCACTGGGAACTGCAGTTTTAAAGATTTTCAGTAATGGTGGTCCCACTGCTCGGTTAAGTGTAATGATACAATTGGGTTAATTTATTCAATAAGTATAAGCTGTTCACCTATGTCTGCCATGCAGGGCACAATTTTCTCCCTTTCAGCCCATAGGTTGAACAAGAGAAAATCAACTGATACCTTCAATCTATGCTAACATAGTGGATGGAGGAACCTTCCCCCCCGGTGATCATATTCAGGTAACCAAACTATGACTGCATGTTTTAGGATGCAGTAACTGTTCTGATGATAATTAGCCACCTGACAGTTTATTTTTCAGCTACTTCGCTAATGTGGATTGTGCTTGCAGGGCTGGAGACATAAATGTGTAATGTAGGAAGTGATGTTGGTGTGAGCACCTTCTGATACTGGACGAATTGGGGCTGAGAACTCACAAAAGTGACAAAGCTTATAATAGTGTAACCGTGGTGTGGTGAAAAACAAACTGATCACATGGTTTATGTAACGTTAATATAAAAGTCTAGTTTTATTGATTGAATGCTGAAGATACATAACGTGATGCAAACATTTTGTTAATATGTGCCAAGGCCGATGTCAATGTTATCATGCGCACGAACAAGTATTGCTTATTGTATTTGTATATATTTTTGAAATATGAATAAAATTTACCCTTTAACCACTTACCGATCAGCCGCCGTCACTATACTGCGGCAGGTCGGCACAATCCCGCAAATCGTCATAGGTGCACATCGACACCTTTAAGGGCGATAGCAGGCGCGCGCACTCGCTGCACAGCAGGGGGACCTGATGCACATGGCCGGCGGTCATGATGACCGCCGGCCACCCGTAATCGTGGGCATGATAGCCAGAACGGGGATGTGTATGTGTGTAAACACACACATCCCTGTTCTGACAGGAGAGGAGACACAGATCGTCTGTTCCTACTAATCAGGAACAGCGATCGGTCTCTTCCCCCAGTGAGTCCCACCCCCCGGTTCGAAACACTAATGAGGAAACACATTTAACCCCTTGATCGCCCCCTAGTGCTAACCCCTTCCCTGCCAGTGACATTTATACAGTAATCAGTGCATTTTTATAGCACTGTACAAATGTCAATGGTTCCAAAAAAAGTGTCAAAAGTGTCTGATCTGTCTGCTGCAATGTTGCAGTCCCGCTAAAAATCGCAGATCGCTGCCATTACTAGTAAAAAAAAAAGAAAAGAAAATGCCGTAAATCTATCCCCTATGTTTTAGACACTATAACTTTTGCTCAAACCAATCAATATATGCTTATTGCGATTTTTTTTACCAAAAAAGAAGAATAGAAGAATATAGATCAGCCTAAACTGATGAAGTTCAAAAAACATTTATTATAGCAAAAATAAAAAATAATGTTTTTTTTTTTGTTTGTTTATAGCGTAAAAAAATAAAACTGCAGAGGTGATCAAATGATTTTAAAATACACACAAAATGTTAATATTTATGTGCAATGGGTGCGCTATCAATCAACCTTAAAAAGCGTGTAGATATGGTTAAAAATTGCTTGTGCAATGATACTGGTCAAGTGGTGTGTAAAACCTCCTTAAAATCCGTGCACTATGTATGTATAAATAAATACATAAAACCATATATAAATATATAAATATATAAATAAGTGGATACTCTTCCTAGTTGTGATATCAGTGATTTAGTGATATTTGTGAAATGGTGCTGTGAATAAAAAACAGTAAAAAAAGGGGGTGAAACCACGTTTAAATTCAAGCCCTTAAAAAATCCATGCGTTTAAAACTGAAAAAAAACGCATTTGGTTGTGCGATTTATTCATGGAAAAAGCACACAATTGGTTATGCGATTATATTGGGAGAAACACCATAAGTGTTTTTTAGGATCCTTTAGGAGTCCATGCATCTGACAGGTGTCTCCTTAGGGGTTTAATTGCGGTTGCTTAGACAGGTGTTGTTCCTGATTAGTTAGTGCTGAGGCGTTTTTCTAACTAATTGCCCTTTGGTATTGAGCATAGATTAAAACTTGAAGGATAAAAGATGTACACCATCAATAGGAAAGATAAGCACCATTTAGTAAATGTATATTTGAACAAGTGTATACATAATACTTTCACTTATCTTTAGTTGTGGTGTCCTCTTTCCTGCTGGTCCTTACTATCTCTTCCGTGTTTGCATGAGGATAGAAAACAGATAAAAAACCATTGTGCAATATAGTTATACTTTGAATGGTGTGCATGTGCTGTGGCTGAAGCCCATCTACTTACACAGCACCCTACGAACGAAGCGCGGTGGTTAGAAATATGTCAGGCACTGTTTGGGCTCCCTGCCCTGCTTGTCTCAGTAGTGTTGCTTAGCTCCTCCTCCCGACGCGTTGCGACACGCCCACGTGTCTTTATCAAGGGATTATCCCTTGATAAAGACACGTGGGCGTGTCGCAACGCGTCGGGAGGAGGAGCTAAGCAACACTACTGAGACAAGCAGGGCAGGGAGCCCAAACAGTGCCTGACATATTTCTAACCACCGCGCTTCGTTCGTAGGGTGCTGTGTAAGTAGATGGGCTTCAGCCACAGCACATGCACACCATTCAAAGTATAACTATATTGCACAATGGTTTTTTATCTGTTTTCTATCCTCATGCAAACACGGAAGAGATAGTAAGGACCAGCAGGAAAGAGGACACCACAACTAAAGATAAGTGAAAGTATTATGTATACACTTGTTCAAATATACATTTACTAAATGGTGCTTATCTTTCCTATTGATGGTGTACATCTTTTATCCTTCAAGTTTTAATCTATGCTCAATACCAAAGGGCAATTAGTTAGAAAAACGCCTCAGCACTAACTAATCAGGAACAACACCTGTCTAAGCAACCGCAATTAAACCCCTAAGGAGACACCTGTCAGATGCATGGACTCCTAAAGGATCCTAAAAAACACTTATGGTGTTTCTCCCAATATAATCGCATAACCAATTGTGTGCTTTTTCCATGAATAAATCGCACAACCAAATGCGTTTTTTTCAGTTTTAAACGCATGGATTTTTTAAGGGCTTGAATTTAAACGTGGTTTCACCCCCTTTTTTACTGTTTTTTATTCACAGCACCATTTCACAAATATCACTAAATCACTGATATCACAACTAGGAAGAGTATCCACTTATTTATATATTTTATATATTTATATATGGTTTTATGTATTTATTTATACATACATAGTGCACGGATTTTAAGGAGGTTTTACACACCACTTGACCAGTATCATTGCACAAGCAATTTTTAACCATATCTACACGCTTTTTAAGGTTGATTGATAGCGCACCCATTGCACATAATTATTAACATTTTGTGTGTATTTTAAAATCATTTCTTCCACGTGTGAGAACACTAATATATGGGTTGCAGCATCATCATTTGGCTATCTTAAAACATTGTTGCCGTTCTGTCTTTGAATACCCACTCTAGCGCTTAAGTACACATACCTAATAGAGGTGATCAAATACCACCAAAAGGAAGTTTTATTTGTGGGAAAAAAAGGACATCAATTTTGTTTGTGTACAGCGTCACATGACCGCGCAGTTGTCAGTTAAAGCGTTAAAGTGCTGTATCGCAAAAAATGGCCTGGCATTAAGGGGGCAAATCTTCTGGTCTGTAAGTGGTTAAAAAAAATGTAAAAAAAATAACTGAAAGTGTTAAAAAAAAAATAAGTGTTCTTTCTGAAGGTTTCATACTTAATGTATTAAACCATTAGTTGATCTGCACTGAAGTCAGTAATGACTGCAGGACATGACAAATAACAGTTTAGAGGTAACGTAGTTATATAGAAAATACATGATGTGGGCTGAAAATACATTAAACTTTGTGAAATTAAAGCACTCTCACTATTTACCTCCTTGCAGGAGGTAAGTTTATGAAACACTGAGGTGCTTTAACACCGTACTTATTTTACCACCTAACAATGTATTAGCCCTGCCGGGAAAATCTTTTAGCTACACATAGTGCGCGGCTTTGACTTACAGCAATGCTCCTGTCAGCATCCTTTCTTGGAATAATAACAGCATACATCCGCATAATTATTTTCCAGCAAATTAATAAAATAGGAACAAGAACTTCGCACATGGTTAGATTTTACACTGACAGAAAACAGCAACAGGAGTGTTCTTTTTTTCGCCCACTGTATACAAAATAAGAACGGGTAACATATGTACTGTTACTGCTTTAAATATTAATTATTGTAGTTGTGCTATTATATGAAAAGGGCTGATACATAAAGCAAACAGCTAAGATTTCTCTCCCGTGTACTGCACTTCTACCTTCTAGACACTTGCAGTCTTTTCATAATGGTTTCAAGATTCCTATTCCCATTTGGATCACAGCCTTGTTGTCAGCACTTAACAGCCCAATAGATGATTTAACAACACAATAACTAAGCAGCTGGATAGTGGACTATAGTGCATATTATATACTTGAATTAACACGGTAAAGCTTTGTTACTTTTCCTTCCCAAGAGTTAATATGACTAGAAAAAAAATATTTTATATCTTAGTCTGGGCCCTGAAACTAAACACAAATTTAAAAATACAAAGGATGAGAAAGCCACACAAGCTTAGGTTTTTATATTTTAATAAAATGCCACAACAGCATCCAATGTGTTTTGGGAACTCAAAAGTCCCCCATTATCAGGGCTTGTGGTGAAAAGAAAAAAAAAAAATAATACACTGGAGCAGGGTCCACTGCTTACAGGAATTTCTAAACATTCATTAAAGGATTCATGCAGGTTCATAGACTAACAGCGGCCATTTGGAACAAACCCTTGTATACATGCTTAGAAATTTCTGTAAGCAGCTGACCCTGCTCCAGTGTATGGTTTTCTTATTTTCATCACAAGCTCTGATGAGTGGGACTGTTGAGCCTCCAAAATATATCTTATTGAAAAGTAAAAACGTACTAAACTTGCAAAATATTTGTGGCGCTCCCACCCTTCAAATACTTTCATGTCGTGCCAGTGTCACTTTCAGGTCAACTGGTTTGTAACAGGGTGGATAAAATAAAAAAAATAATCATTTTTTTTTTAATTTAAATCAGATTATATTGATTTAATTAGATTTTTTTTTAAATGTTTTAAAATATATTTTAATAAAATGATTTTGGAGTAAAAATCTATTCAAAGATAGTTTTTGATTTAAGATACATTAATCCTCCTATAGAGTACTAAAGGAAAACCGGACGATCAGGGCATCATGTCGAGCTGTGGCTCAGAGAAAGGGGGTTGCGGGGGGGGGTGCGGGTTAGTAAGGATGTTTCTGTTAGTTAGACAACCGGCCAAGCAGCCTGGCATGGATGTGTCCAGTTGATGCATCCAAATGTTTGTATGCTATGTCTTAAAAAACGAATAAACATAATTTTCCAAAAAAAGATACATTAATAATTTAGCTTATTCAGCATGCAATGGAGCTTAGTTATGTAGCATGAAACTAAAAACATAAACTCATTCAATGAATACAAGCTCTGCAAGCGGAGATAACATGCACTGCATTGATGCATTCACACAATGTCACAGTAACCATGACATAAAACAAAGTTCAGGAATATTCCTTTATCCCATTGTTTTGAAAAACTATGTACACTACAAACTGTATGATTTAATCGGTTCTGATATCGCTGTTTTTCTGACCTGACAGCTTATTATTCTAAATAGGAAAGATTTTAACTACCATTAAGAATAAGTCCTTACATTTAAAGAGCACCTGTCGTTTCAGATCCATCATGGCAGCATCTGTTAGGGGCAATCACTCTGCTGCTGCCACATCTCTCACCTGCCGCATCACCAGCCGTCCCATTAAAGTGGATGAGACAATCGTTGAGTCAACAGCGGGTCAGAGAAGGAGCCACTCTGGGACAGAGAGTACAGTTGCTCTTCAAAAATTATGATTTCAATCGAGTTGATTTAACTTAAGGCTTTTTACTAGTGATTTAAATCATGATTTGAATTGTGATTTAAATCGACTTGATTTAAATCAAATCCACCCTGGTTTGTAAACGGATATCTTTGTCTCCAAAAGAACTGTCTTCAAAGTTGGGGTCCAGCTCCCCACCAACACTTCGACATTCAATCTGAACATGTAATCACAAGTTTATTCCTTTCCAAAGCTGGGTATAGATGGTTTGTTTGTTTATTTTGCTCTGCAAGCGGGCAAAAAAACAAACAGATTCCATCTACACAAACAATGTGAATGAACAAATCCCACCCTATCCCATCCCCCTCGCTGAGGCATTGTATTCTAACAGCTGCACCCACCGCTTTTAAAAAACACTGATCAGTGACTGCAGCCGCTTATCAACAACATTTTTCAAACATTTCTTTTTGACAACAGACGATCTACCAATCAACTGCTGACGAACAGGGACACCACACTGTCACAAGTTAGCATAGTTTCCTGCCTGTGTAGTCTTACCTCCTTGCTGCACTGCTTTTCCTACCCTTTCACATGTGTGGTTTAGCTGTGCTCACCTATGGGCATTATAGCATATAGGGCCTATTATGCAATTCTGTGCGCTTTTATTTCCTTTTCTTGTAATCACTTCCTGGTCCGCTTCCTAGTTTGCTTGCCTAGATCCCAACAAGTAAGGATAACTTGACACAAATTTGTGGCAGTGTTGAATTGTAAGTCTGTTAACTTGCTGCAAATTTTCACTGGCAAGTTGTACACTTGCAGAGCACAAGTTCTAGTTTCAACTTTTCTTGCGTGACAAGTCTATAGCAAGAGCAAAGTTGCGGTGGTGAGCCTACAGCAAGAGCTCTGCAAGTCTACAACATGAAAATTCAGCCACAGGGACCCCTGTGGTGGGATGACTATTGCACAACACAACTGAACCAGAACTTTTGCAAAGAAGGTTAATCTGGAATCATGTAATGCGGACTTGCTGCTATTGTGCAACAAACTTGTAAAGCCTAGCAATAGCTTAGAAAATCATTTTTAAATGATTTGTTTGCTATCTGGAATATGACATGCTCAGTGTAACTTCACAGTTCTCTGAGCTTCCATTTGCTTGCTACTTTCTGTGTCTGACTACCCATGTACCGAACCCGGCTTTGTACACTATCTGTGCTTGTTTGCTGCTTGTCCTGACCTTGGTTTGTCTCCTAGATTTCCTTGTCTCCTGCTGTTTGTACTCTGCATACGCGAGTGGTCCCTGCATCCTCAACTGGGCATACCTGGGGGCCATGACCTGGTTCCAGCTTGCTGCATGTTCATCCCCACCATCAGGGGCTCTGGTTGGGGCTTAGACTCCATACCCTTGGGAACCACGAGTTGGCGATCTACAAGGGCTCACTACCACAGAAGCTTGACACACACACTGATCTAAATTCGGTCAGTCCCTGATGAACCAGCCAAATCTCAATCTTTATATGACCAGCTTTACTGCTACTATTTTTATACATATACTGAAATTTGATGACAAACATAAAGCAGAAAAAGAGACGTTAGGAAAGATAAACCTTGCATTTGGTTCTACCAGGGAGGTTTTAGTGTATTTTGGAAGTGCTAAGTTTAAGGCCTACTCCCTTGATTTCATGCTGTTGGATGTTGCTATAATATTAGTAAAGGGTTGCATAAAGTTTCAGTGTGAGGTGTAAAAGATTGAGATTTAAATTGGCACTTCAAATCACTGCTTGAATTTCAGAAGGCTAATATCATCTTTCCAAAATATCTTTCTGCCAACTCAAGCAAGGTACTTGTCTGTACGTCATGTTGAACTTGTGCAGCTGAATGTATATGTGCACACTGTATTAGAGATGGTTGGACTTATTTAACAGAGCAGTAAAAAGATCAAAATATTTGTGCAAAATATAATATCCATAGCCATCAAACAGAATTCATCTTGTACTGGTCTGACTTCAAAATAAAGGGAATTTCAATTAGCTGGTATAGGTTACTGCACTTGAAACATTACTACTATCACTATTTAAAATGGACCTCCAGGCAAACAGTTAAACAGACAATTGAAATACATACTGTATATGTTCACTTTTTACCTGCCAAAAGATGTGCAATCTTGTGAACAACAAAATGCTTTGTTACTGTAACGTGTATAATTTCCAACCCTTCAGATCCCCAAGGAATAACCTTATCAGGGTGCATAAATACTGACCATAAGTGCGGGCAATTTCTTTAAATGTGTATTAGGACCTAATATACAAATCATATTACTGGAGAGTAAATTAATTTTTATAAAACTAAACAAGTTCTTTATTTTTGTTACAACCAGATCTTAATAAATATAATGTAAATATATTATATAATTTATAATATAAAACTATTTGAAAGTTAAATTAAAGATAATGTTCAATTTAGAAATACTTTACAAATAACATAAATTTACAACATAAACATTATTACACAAAGAACTTTTTTTCTGTTCTAACACATTTCACACAATAAGTGAATGTTCCCAACTTACTGAGCCATCCCATGCTGGGGCTGCGCCGCACTCGGAGATCATCATCCGACATGCGGGTTGCCAGGCAGGGCACAGAATTCTCTAGAGGACTGCGTGCTAGTACCAAAAGCAGAAAGCAGAGGAGAGTAGCAGCAGGAGGAGCAGAAGGAAAGCAAAATTAAAGTAGGAAGAATACAGGACAGAATAACAACTAAAAGATTTACACAGGACAGCAGAGAACAGCAACATAAATTATTTAGCCAGGTCTTATCCTCTGCATACTGTTGCTGCTTTTTGGTGCTTTCTTGGGGGGGTTTGTGTTGCAATTCTTAATGGCCCACCAGTGGTGTTATTGACATGAAGGGAAGGTCTTAATTTAAAGGAAAGACTGATACGAAATTACGGATGTTCTGTAGAACTACTTTAACACACACACATATATATGAGAGGAAAGAAGTGAGAAAGAGAAGGGAAAAAGAGAAGAAGACAGAGATGAAAGAAAGACGAGAGGAAAGAGGAATAGACAGGCACAAAAAAAAAACAAAGAAGAGAGGGGATAAAGAGGTGAAAGAAAAGAGGGCAGAACACAGATAGAGGGAAGAGAAGGGGAGGGGAAGGAGAGGGGAAGAAGAAGGAGGAGGAAAAGAGAAAGAGAGGGGAAGGAGAAGAAGGAGGAGGAGGAGAAGAGAAGGAAAGGGGAGGGAAAGAGAAAGGAGGAGGAGTAGGAGAAGAGGGGAAGGAGAGGGAGAAGAAGAAAAGAAGGAGAGGGTAAGGAGAATAAGAAGGAGGAGAAGGAGAAGAGAAGGAGAGGGCAAACAGAAAAAGAAGGAGAAGAGAAGGAGAGGGGAAAGAGGAACAGAAGGAGCGGGTAAGGAGAAAAAGTAGGAGGAGGAGAAGAAGAAGAGAATGAGAAGGGAAGGAGAGGGGAAGGAGAAGAAGATAGAGAAGGAGAAGGAAAAGGAGAGGGAGAAGGAGAGGGGAAGAAGAAGAAGAAGGAAAAGGAGAGGGAGAAGGAGAGGGGAAGGAGAAGAAGGAGAAGGAAACGAGCGAGAGAAGCAGGAAAGGGGAAGGAGACGAAGAATGAGAAGGGCGGAAGAAGAGAGGGGAACACAGGTAGAGAAAAGACATGAGGAGGAGAGGGGAAGGAAAGAAAGGAAGAAGAGGGGATACAGGAGAGAGAAGGAATAGTGAAGAGGGGAACATGAGGAGAGGGGAAGAAGAAGGAGAAGAAAGAGAAGGAGAAGAAGGGAAAGGTCCATTGGTTAAAATCACACTATGCTAACTATGTTCATGGAGTTTGCAAGTTCTTCCCACAGATTACCACCAAAAAGCATATTGGAATGTTAACTGGTAACTAACACAACTAGATCTAGTGTGTGTGTGTGTGTGTGTGTGTGTGTTTATGTAAGAAGTACATTAGCCTGTAATCCCTTTAGGATAAGGGTTGATTTAAATGCTTCGGCATCATGTAAATAATAAAAAAAAACATTTGTTTAGAGGCTACAATCGAAATACTTGAACAGATGGTCCATAAACAAAACTGAGATCTTCCCATAACCACAGTTTTTCTGACCTGGACTCTCACATTGTTGCAACTATAATAACTGTAATTTTCCTACCCACTGTGTGTAAAGGCCTTTAACAAAAGTGACTGTGTATCCTAGGTTGAAGAAATCTAAAGTAATCCAGTTCAGTGCACTGGTGAGCCAATAAAAAAAAACAATTAAAATGAATATAGTTTCGCAGTTGTCTAATATATTAATAAAAAGGTAAATTATCTTGATTAAAAAAGAAATACTATGTAGCTATGACACAAGAAAAATATACATCATGCTCAAAAGAGAAGCCATGTTACTCAGAACATGCTGACTATACAGACTGTGCACACATTTCTTACATGTAACCTATGATGTGGCATATCCTTCCCCTTCATTCTGCTGTATGACTTCCTGACAATAGCAGTGTTCATCAACACAACACACTAGTGCATATTGGCCATGCAGCAATAATTCCTTCCAATTATAACCAGCCAAAGGTGAATAAAATTATGAACCAACAAACACGGTGCACGTGTACACATAGCATATGCTGTAATATATATATATATATATATATATATATATATATATATATATATATACACAAATGAGAATGTTTGTTCAGGCCTATGCACGGTGATTCACATGATATCACACACACTCCAAAAAATGAATTACTGTTAATGTATCCACCACACAGCAGCATGGAAATGATTAAAGCACTCCCTTAAGGAGACAGGCATAGGCAACCAAGAGCCTGCAAATTCTTACAACTTACATACAACTAACTTACATTTAACAAAACAGAATTGCACTCATGTAACAACAGAATGGGATCCATACACATGGAGGTTGCCTATTCCTGCTTTGTGATAACACAAACATGAGAACAACTGAGTACCATGCTATTCACCTGAGAGGAATGAGTTTTTCATCAAGCCCTCCTCTCTCCCTCCTGTATAAATCACATTACAAGATTGTAAAACATTAGAAAAAACTGTGTTTGTAATTATTCATGGTTTTGAAAATTAAATGAATAATGATGAGTAGAAAAAAATATAGGGTCGGGATAGTAAGTAATCGTGACATAGAAATCCTATTTTTCCTTGGTGATCACTCTATTTTTCTTCTGTACTACTACCCTGAAGAATTGTGGTTTACTCTGTATTATGAACTATATTTTCAGAAAAACTGTTGATTTTACTTTTTACTGCCGTTTAATCCTTTTACTGTTGCTATTCATCTTTTATCTTAGTTTGCCCCTATATGATGGTGGGGGGGGGGGGGGGGCACTGATTGATATACTTTTCCACATCACATTCAAGAAGTAGGTGCACATTTTCTTACTAAAAGCACTGTTCTATAAGTAAATGGGATCAACAGTGATCCATGTTAAAAATTACCCACAAGCACTAACTAGAGCTGACACTTAAAAGTAATTGTAACATTGTCCAATGACAATTATGTCCAGTGACGCTCACACTGGTTCAATTTGTTGCACATACTGTATATAGCTATGCTTACTCAAAGCTACCTCTACAAAGACTCATTATCTTGCAGTTAAAATGTCTAGGGTACAACTATGTTTCCCTCCGTGTGATCCCAAACTTTTGCTCATGCTCCAGTTTCACATCTTACAAACTAGGCTGAAGTCTAAATGGCAAATCTATCAAAGATGCAATCAGTGAAGCATGTTCTTATTTTATCTGAGCAATCTTTGTTCACTATCTATTCTAGAAATGTACGCAGCAGACAGTGAACGTTTGCAGATGGTCATACAAGATATTGCCTATATCCTTCTGCTTATCTCAACAACTGAGTGATTCTTAAATTTATTTAGCCAAAGGTTGACTTGACTTTATAAATTACCAGGTGATTTTGATAAGACATGTTAGGAGTTAATATTTTTCCTTTTTAAGAAGTCAAAGGTCAATATCAGAAATCCCAAAACATATGACTTTAATATTAGATACATCAGTGCCACATCACCAAATTTCTCTTTTCAGTTCTAGCAAACCCAAAATATTAGGTCTGCAGAGATGTGTAAATGCAGCAAAGGTACATATTAGAATAGTGACTTGGCATCTAGCGTCACCTATATGCAGAACATGTTGTGGATGTGTGTTGAGTTCTCTACATGAAACAATGACTACTAAACTACGGTGATCATAAACTACAATGCTAGCTTATGACAGTGAGGCAAGAAATGGAGATGGGATGTAAACAGAAAGGAGGGCAGCAGCAGAGACTGACCACTACATTACCATTATCAGGGTTGGTAAACATCCTACTTGCGCTGGAAACTGTTTTCCCTATGTCAGCCAAGGAGCGCAGGTTCGATTTCTTGGTCTGGTGTCGGTGTTTCCTGAGCAGTGTGTAGGTCACTTTTTCCTTAAATTCTGGCTTCAGCAGACCTGTCTCAATCTGGTTATCAAGGATTTTCTCTGTTAAGAAAATGAATAAAGTCAAACATTGGTGCTTTTTGCAATATATGTATATGTATTAATAATCACTGACCACTAATTGCTTTTTAGTGGATTATTTCTAGAAATATGTGCAAAACCTATATTATAAAGAGAACACTGGATGATCTACTCAAAGAAAAGCCCTTGGTGCTACCAGGACAGAAATTAAAACATGATAACGGATCTATCCCATCTCTGAGCTTCCATTTGCTTGCTACTTTCTGTGTCTGACTACCCATGTACCGAACCCGGCTTTGTACACTATCTGTGCTTGTTTGCTGCTTGTCCTGACCTTGGTTTGTCTCCTAGATTTCCTTGTCTCCTGCTGTTTGTACTCTGCATACGCGAGTGGTCCCTGCATCCTCAACTGGGCATACCTGGGGGCCATGACCTGGTTCCAGCTTGCTGCATGTTCATCCCCACCATCAGGGGCTCTGGTTGGGGCTTAGACTCCATACCCTTGGGAACCACGAGTTGGCAATCTACAAGGGCTCACTACCACAGAAGCTTGACACACACACTGATCTAAATTCGGTCAGTCCCTGATGAACCAGCCAAATCTCAATCTTTATATGACCAGCTTTACTGCTACTATTTTTATACATATACTGAAATTTGATGACAAACATAAAGCAGAAAAAGAGACGTTAGGAAAGATAAACCTTGCATTTGGTTCTACCAGGGAGGTTTTAGTGTATTTTGGAAGTGCTAAGTTTAAGGCCTACTCCCTTGATTTCATGCTGTTGGATGTTGCTATAATATTAGTAAAGGGTTGCATAAAGTTTCAGTGTGAGGTGTAAAAGATTGAGATTTAAATTGGCACTTCAAATCACTGCTTGAATTTCAGAAGGCTAATATCATCTTTCCAAAATATCTTTCTGCCAACTCAAGCAAGGTACTTGTCTGTACGTCATGTTGAACTTGTGCAGCTGAATGTATATGTGCACACTGTATTAGAGATGGTTGGACTTATTTAACAGAGCAGTAAAAAGATCAAAATATTTGTGCAAAATATAATATCCATAGCCATCAAACAGAATTCATCTTGTACTGGTCTGACTTCAAAATAAAGGGAATTTCAATTAGCTGGTATAGGTTACTGCACTTGAAACATTACTACTATCACTATTTAAAATGGACCTCCAGGCAAACAGTTAAACAGACAATTGAAATACATACTGTATATGTTCACTTTTTACCTGCCAAAAGATGTGCAATCTTGTGAACAACAAAATGCTTTGTTACTGTAACGTGTATAATTTCCAACCCTTCAGATCCCCAAGGAATAACCTTATCAGGGTGCATAAATACTGACCATAAGTGCGGGCAATTTCTTTAAATGTGTATTAGGACCTAATATACAAATCATATTACTGGAGAGTAAATTAATTTTTATAAAACTAAACAAGTTCTTTATTTTTGTTACAACCAGATCTTAATAAATATAATGTAAATATATTATATAATTTATAATATAAAACTATTTGAAAGTTAAATTAAAGATAATGTTCAATTTAGAAATACTTTACAAATAACATAAATTTACAACATAAACATTATTACACAAAGAACTTTTTTTCTGTTCTAACACATTTCACACAATAAGTGAATGTTCCCAACTTACTGAGCCATCCCATGCTGGGGCTGCGCCGCACTCGGAGATCATCATCCGACATGCGGGTTGCCAGGCAGGGCACAGAATTCTCTAGAGGACTGCGTGCTAGTACCAAAAGCAGAAAGCAGAGGAGAGTAGCAGCAGGAGGAGCAGAAGGAAAGCAAAATTAAAGTAGGAAGAATACAGGACAGAATAACAACTAAAAGATTTACACAGGACAGCAGAGAACAGCAACATAAATTATTTAGCCAGGTCTTATCCTCTGCATACTGTTGCTGCTTTTTGGTGCTTTCTTGGGGGGGTTTGTGTTGCAATTCTTAATGGCCCACCAGTGGTGTTATTGACATGAAGGGAAGGTCTTAATTTAAAGGAAAGACTGATACGAAATTACGGATGTTCTGTAGAACTACTTTAACACACACACATATATATGAGAGGAAAGAAGTGAGAAAGAGAAGGGAAAAAGAGAAGAAGACAGAGATGAAAGAAAGACGAGAGGAAAGAGGAATAGACAGGCACAAAAAAAAAACAAAGAAGAGAGGGGATAAAGAGGTGAAAGAAAAGAGGGCAGAACACAGATAGAGGGAAGAGAAGGGGAGGGGAGGAGGAGGAGAGGGGCAGGGAAAGAGAAAGGAGGAGGAGTAGGAGAAGAGGGGAAGGAGAGGGAGAAGAAGGAGAATAAGAATAAGAAGGAGGAGAAGGAGAAGAGAAGGAGAGGGCAAACAGAAAAAGAAGGAGAAGAGAAGGAGAGGGGAAAGAGGAACAGAAGGAGCGGGTAAGGAGAAAAAGTAGGAGGAGGAGAAGAAGAAGAGAATGAGAAGGGAAGGAGAGGGGAAGGAGAAGAAGATAGAGAAGGAGAAGGAAAAGGAGAGGGAGAAGGAGAGGGGAAGAAGAAGAAGAAGGAAAAGGAGAGGGAGAAGGAGAGGGGAAGGAGAAGAAGGAGAAGGAAACGAGCGAGAGAAGCAGGAAAGGGGAAGGAGACGAAGAATGAGAAGGGCGGAAGAAGAGAGGGGAACACAGGTAGAGAAAAGACATGAGGAGGAGAGGGGAAGGAAAGAAAGGAAGAAGAGGGGATACAGGAGAGAGAAGGAATAGTGAAGAGGGGAACATGAGGAGAGGGGAAGAAGAAGGAGAAGAAAGAGAAGGAGAAGAAGGGAAAGGTCCATTGGTTAAAATCACACTATGCTAACTATGTTCATGGAGTTTGCAAGTTCTTCCCACAGATTACCACCAAAAAGCATATTGGAATGTTAACTGGTAACTAACACAACTAGATCTAGTGTGTGTGTGTGTGTGTGTGTGTGTGTGTGTTTATGTAAGAAGTACATTAGCCTGTAATCCCTTTAGGATAAGGGTTGATTTAAATGCTTCGGCATCATGTAAATAATAAAAAAAAACATTTGTTTAGAGGCTACAATCGAAATACTTGAACAGATGGTCCATAAACAAAACTGAGATCTTCCCATAACCACAGTTTCTCTGACCTGGACTCTCACATTGTTGCAACTATAATAACTGTAATTTTCCTACCCACTGTGTGTAAAGGCCTTTAACAAAAGTGACTGTGTATCCTAGGTTGAAGAAATCTAAAGTAATCCAGTTCAGTGCACTGGTGAGCCAATAAAAAAAAACAATTAAAATGAATATAGTTTCGCAGTTGTCTAATATATTAATAAAAAGGTAAATTATCTTGATTAAAAAAGAAATACTATGTAGCTATGACACAAGAAAAATATACATCATGCTCAAAAGAGAAGCCATGTTACTCAGAACATGCTGACTATACAGACTGTGCACACATTTCTTACATGTAACCTATGATGTGGCATATCCTTCCCCTTCATTCTGCTGTATGACTTCCTGACAATAGCAGTGTTCATCAACACAACACACTAGTGCATATTGGCCATGCAGCAATAATTCCTTCCAATTATAACCAGCCAAAGGTGAATAAAATTATGAACCAACAAACACGGTGCACGTGTACACATAGCATATGCTGTAATATATATATATATATATATATATATATATATATATATATATATATACACAAATGAGAATGTTTGTTCAGGCCTATGCACGGTGATTCACATGATATCACACACACTCCAAAAAATGAATTACTGTTAATGTATCCACCACACAGCAGCATGGAAATGATTAAAGCACTCCCTTAAGGAGACAGGCATAGGCAACCAAGAGCCTGCAAATTCTTACAACTTACATACAACTAACTTACATTTAACAAAACAGAATTGCACTCATGTAACAACAGAATGGGATCCATACACATGGAGGTTGCCTATTCCTGCTTTGTGATAACACAAACATGAGAACAACTGAGTACCATGCTATTCACCTGAGAGGAATGAGTTTTTCATCAAGCCCTCCTCTCTCCCTCCTGTATAAATCACATTACAAGATTGTAAAACATTAGAAAAAACTGTGTTTGTAATTATTCATGGTTTTGAAAATTAAATGAATAATGATGAGTAGAAAAAAATATAGGGTCGGGATAGTAAGTAATCGTGACATAGAAATCCTATTTTTCCTTGGTGATCACTCTATTTTTCTTCTGTACTACTACCCTGAAGAATTGTGGTTTACTCTGTATTATGAACTATATTTTCAGAAAAACTGTTGATTTTACTTTTTACTGCCGTTTAATCCTTTTACTGTTGCTATTCATCTTTTATCTTAGTTTGCCCATATATGATGGTGGGGGGGGGGGGGGGGCACTGATTGATCTACTTTTCCACATCACATTCAAGAAGTAGGTGCACATTTTCTTACTAAAAGCACTGTTCTATAAGTAAATGGGATCAACAGTGATCCATGTTAAAAATTACCCACAAGCACTAACTAGAGCTGACACTTAAAAGTAATTGTAACATTGTCCAATGACAATTATGTCCAGTGACGCTCACACTGGTTCAATTTGTTGCACATACTGTATATAGCTATGCTTACTCAAAGCTACCTCTACAAAGACTCATTATCTTGCAGTTAAAATGTCTAGGGTACAACTAGGGTTTCCCTCCGTGTGATCCCAAACTTTTGCTCATGCTCCAGTTTCACATCTTACAAACTAGGCTGAAGTCTAAATGGCAAATCTATCAAAGATGCAATCAGTGAAGCATGTTCTTATTTTATCTGAGCAATCTTTGTTCACTATCTATTCTAGAAATGCACGCAGCAGACAGTGAACGTTTGCAGATGGTCATACAAGATATTGCCTATATCCTTCTGCTTATCTCAACAACTGAGTGATTCTTAAATTTATTTAGCCAAAGGTTGACTTGACTTTATAAATTACCAGGTGATTTTGATAAGACATGTTAGGAGTTAATATTTTTCCTTTTTAAGAAGTCAAAGGTCAATATCAGAAATCCCAAAACATATGACTTTAATATTAGATACATCAGTGCCACATCACCAAATTTCTCTTTTCAGTTCTAGCAAACCCAAAATATTAGGTCTGCAGAGATGTGTAAATGCAGCAAAGGTACATATTAGAATAGTGACTTGGCATCTAGCGTCACCTATATGCAGAACATGTTGTGGATGTGTGTTGAGTTCTCTACATGAAACAATGACTACTAAACTACGGTGATCATAAACTACAATGCTAGCTTATGACAGTGAGGCAAGAAATGGAGATGGGATGTAAACAGAAAGGAGGGCAGCAGCAGAGACTGACCACTACATTACCATTATCAGGGTTGGTAAACATCCTACTTGCGCTGGAAACTGTTTTCCCTATGTCAGCCAAGGAGCGCAGGTTCGATTTCTTGGTCTGGTGTCGGTGTTTCCTGAGCAGTGTGTAGGTCACTTTTTCCTTAAATTCTGGCTTCAGCAGACCTGTCTCAATCTGGTTATCAAGGATTTTCTCTGTTAAGAAAATGAATAAAGTCAAACATTGGTGCTTTTTGCAATATATGTATATGTATTAATAATCACTGACCACTAATTGCTTTTTAGTGGATTATTTCTAGGAATATGTGCAAAACCTATATTATAAAGAGAACACTGGATGATCTACTCAAAGAAAAGCCCTTGGTGCTACCAGGACAGAAATTAAAACATGATAACGGATCTATCCCATTCTTGCTCTATCCAAAACCAAACCATTTTTAGAAGATAATGATTCTTAAATTGAACTTTTACAAAAAAAGATTTAGCTTTACAATCACTTTAAGCTGCTTGTTTGATACTCACCAACTACCTGTGGGAGTGAATTGGCCTCTAGGTCAAGTAATATTGTCCCTTTTTCAATACACGTCCTCAGTTCAAACAAGCTGTGCAAGGACAGTGTGGCAACATGGGGCTTGCTCCATCTCTCTCCACCCTGTTCCACCTTCTCTTCAAACTTTATCCATCTGAAATGTAAAAAACATTGTGCTGTGAGTTGCTTTTTACAGACTACAAATGCAAAATATTTTTTTTAGCAATCTTAGAATTATTGAGATGCCAACTCTAAATATACAATATATGAGGGAACAAAAAAAGTGTATAATTAGGAAACAGACACAAGGAGGAAGAGCATTCACAGACACACAGACAGTTCACTATGCAGCTAGAAGATTATTTTTTTATTACAGTAGCACATAGAGCAGATGGTAACATATGCTTTGGATGCTGTGACCAGGAACAGGAAGCTGTGTTGATTCCTTGGGCAAATAAGGACAAGCTAGCTGTAGCAATACATGGACATAGAGAAATCAATCAGCCATGACACCACAAACTGTACAACACCCTTTAGTTTCATTGGGTTTAAGCCTTATGCCGCGTACACACGGTCGGAATTTCCAATGGAAACAGTCCGATGGGAGCTTTTCTTCGGATTTTCCGACCGTGTGTATGCCCATCGGTCTTTTTCTGTCGGAATTTCTGAGCTATGACTAAGCACCGTGTTCGGTGTGAAACATGTCAGCAGCTGTGCAGTTAGTCTGTACACAAGCCTAGATGCTATGATTTTATTATATCTTTTGAAATAAAGTTGAATAATTTGGAGTGCGGAGACAGCTGTTTTGGGAGAAGTCATTACCTTGGAGCGGTGATTCTTTGGAATTTCTGACGGACTTTGGATTGAGAACCTGTTCTTAATTTTTCCGACGGAAAACCTTTCTATCGGATTTTCCGATCGTGTGTATGCAATTCCGACACGCAAAATTCTCACGCATGCTCGAAAAAAAATTTGACGCATGTTCGGAAGCATTAAACTTCTCTTTTATAGTGCCCTCGAACATGTTGTATGCCGCAGTGTTATTGACCGTCGGAATTTGGTGTGACCGTGTGTAGGCAAGACAGTTTGATCGAAATTCCATCAGAGCTTTTCCCGACGAGAATTCCGACTGAATGTACGCGGCATTAGAGAAAGCCTAAACATGAGGTTAATTGTGAAGCATTGAATGTGTGTTTTAGACAAACTACTCCAGAGAAGGCATGTGTTGAACACAAAATTGTTGTAATACAGTTTAAGAGCATTGGCATGTACAACATTTTATTTTTTATTTTTAATTGTTAGTTCAGGAGACCCTACACAGAACACCACCTGTGTTGGGTTAGTAGCTCTTTAATAAATGTTAACCTATGGGACTTCAGGCATCGGTTTGAGAACTTCTAAAATGGACCTAGTTATGGCAAATTCTCATGTGTTAACATACAAAGTGGCTTCATGAGGAGCTTGCTGTACTGTACTGCACATGGTTATCCATCTATGGGTCATAGCATGCAACTGACATTTGCCATGTGTGAATAATTATTCAGTTTATTTAACTTTATCTTTAACTAATATTGAACTTGCTTACATTGAGGCCAGTTCTATTTGCTCATACCTACTTTGAACCAACCAAATGGTTCTAGCAGAAAAGGCCCAACAATACCAAGCCAAGATAGATGGGTGACTGCCAGTGATCTGTTTGTCAGCAAGTAAATTTTAGATAAAGTGATGAAGTCAACTATTCTGAAGAATTTTGATACATTCCGTTGTTTAATAATTATTCTTGTACAGGTGGAGACAAAATGAGGATTAGGAAAACTTGCCTAGCTAGTTGGAGATTTGTACAAAGGTCAAACTAAAACTCGTTATACAGTGACAATATAATGTCAAATGAACTTATAACTGGCATTTTTTATGAGACAGGGACACTTTTGTAAGCACAAAAGCTGCACGTTTTGCAATAAAAAGTGGAACTGTAAATTTCTTCATAGATCAGGTTTCCACTGTCTCTGTAAGAAAACTGGACTTTTCATCCAGCTGAAACCAGAGTGTACACTGCCTGCAATACCGTAATGATGATGACCTTTTTGTAATAAAATATATAACTTTTTAATCAGGTTTCCTATCATTATGTGCCCACAAAGTCTACCTGTTTTTTGAGTTTTCTCAATCCTTATCTAATCGTAATGATGATGTGTTATAGTATTCGTAAACTATATTTCAATACAAGGTCACTCTTAGGCAGGCATTACACAGAGCAAATTTCTTTCCTGCAACCACAGGTTGCAGAAAATAAATTAGCTTGATTCCAAGCAACATGGACAATGTTGACAGGGTTATCCCTACCGCTGAAACCGTCCCCACCAGGAAAAGACAATGATTATTACTAGCGACTATACTTGGTACATTCAGCCTGCCCATACATAATACATAATACATACAACTACCGTAGACAACGGCGCAGGCGCACTGGGCGCGCCGCAAGTGAAGGCAAACATGCCGTCACGTATGGCTCCCGTGCGCATGCGCCGGAGTGACGTCATCCCTGCTCCGGCCACTCACATCACCGGAGCAGCGATACCCAGAAGGAAGATGGATGCTTCGTGCAACAGGGGACATCGGTGACATCGCTGGCTCCTGTGTCAGGTAAGTGACACATAAAGGGGCTACTATGCGATGCATAGTAGTCCATTATGCTTTACCTTTGCAGGGAAACAAAGAGGAAGTAAACCCATCAGGGTTTATTTCCTCTTTAAGCTTTTGGATTTTTTTACACATATTTTGGTATTGTACATCTATTAATCCTTTCGCTGCCATAGCCATTTTTTTTCTTGCACACGTTTAAAAAAATGTATGCCTAAAACTTTATTTAAAATTCCTAAGCATTATGTATTTTCAGTAAAAAAAATGTATTTAAGTTAATTATATTGCACACAAATGGAATATATCACCCAATTTTTTGGTAAAGTATAAAAGAAGAGATTTTGCTGACTAATTACATATCTTATTCACCAAGTCAACCAAACATTAATTTTGTTGTGTTTAAAATGGAGTTTATTTACTAAAGAAATTTCCACAGAGCTCAGTAAATATTATGAATCCATGACCATGTCATTTAAAACCCAAAATGTTTATTTGCCCTTGAGTTGGGCTTTAACCAATAATGGGCTAGCAAAAATCCTGTTTAATTTCCTCTGCATATGATTGGATATTGAAAAAGGACCACAGGCTCCTGTTATTTAATAGCATTCACTTGACAAAGTATAGAAACACTCTGCTAAGTGAACAGATTTAACTATTATAACTAATCAACCCTATTATGTACTAGTTAACTACGGTATATCAACCTCAGTATATGCATTTTGTTTTAATGTAAAACTAAAGGCAAAACTTTTTTTTTACTAGCTTTGGATAGAGTGTAGAGGGATTTGAACATCTGTGAGGTCGTTATGAATGGTTCCGTCGACACACAGTCGATAGTGCAGCCTATCAGTGCAAACCAGTGCAGCCTATCAGTGCCAACCAGTGCCGCCTCATCAGCGCATATCAATGAAGGAGAAAAATTACCTGTTTGCAAAATTTTATAACAAACATGAATTTTTTTCTTTACAAATTTTCTTTTTTTGTTTGTTTAGCAAAAAATAAAAATCCCATCTGTGATTAAATACCACCAAAAGAAAGCTCTATTTGTGGGAAAAAAATATATATACAGTGTTGTATGACCGCGCAATTGTCATTCAAAGTGCGTCAGCGCTGAAAGCTGAAAATTGGTCTGCGCAGCAGGGAGGTTTAAGTGCCCAGTAAGCAAGTGGTTAAGTAGTCCTTCCCTCTTCTCCTGCCATATTTGGTATGTCATTTTTTTGGTGGTGGAGCAGGTACCTAGTTTTGACAAGTTCTCCTCTCCCCTCCCTCCCTGCAGCCTACTGGGACATGTCACAGGTCCCAGAAGACTGCTGGACCATTCAGGAGGCGCAGCATGAACCGCATATGCGCAGTGAGCACCCGGCTGTGAAGCCAAAAGCTGTCACAGCTGGGTGCCCACAGTTGAGATGCCAGCACTGGGGAGAGAAGATGGGGAGAAGGGACAGCTCGGGTGAGCACATCGCTGTTTTTTTTTTTTATCTGCGCTCTCTTTTGTTATACTTACAGCTAAATACGCCTTCAGATATACGTTAAGCTTGCAAAGAAGATCAGTATGCTTTGGTTCTAGTAAAGTGTGCTACATCTGAAGATTGTAATATTGTACTGTGCTTCATAACTTTTCTGTTATTAGGCACTGTTCAACACTTCCAGACCAGCACTTAGGGGTGATGGATGGAAACAACTAAAGCTCTAAGCAACCTTTTGAAACTTTTGTGTATGCAACCCTAATAGATGATGTAGTAAACACTAACTGCATTTAGTCTTATTCTAATGAAAAACACTGTGTGGCATAAACAATTGTCCCTTTCACTTTTTACTAAAATATGTATTAATTTCAGTGTTGCTGATTTCCTGTGGCCTGTGTGCACTTCAGTGATGGCTGATTGTAATTATTTAGAGTGGGTTTCCTAATGGTGACAACAGTGAAATACGTCTGCATAATGCACATGCCTGCATATAATGGTCACTTGTAGTCTCCATCAAAAGCCAGTGAGACAGGATAACAGAGAAAGGGTACAACTGACATTATCACCCTATAAAAAAGTGTCTGAACAGGGACCTTCATGAGACGATCACTAGGTGTATTTAAAAAATGCAGCATAGATAAATACAAGAAACTGGATTTTTGAAGATAGATTAACATGTTAAAGGTAATACAATATTTTAGTGACCAGATTTACATATACGTAAGCCTGCCTCCATATCCTGCACTGGCAAGAGCTAACAAGTAAGAAACAGCTGCATGCAAGATGGATAAATGGCTCTATATTTAGGCCACGCTTCTCTATATTCCCTTCATTCTGGACATATGGTTGTCACAAGCCACAAAGAATAATTTTCATAACCCTAACCAGTCTTAAATGAAAATGAATCAGTTGTTTTTAAAAAAAAATGTATTTTGATCAAGTAATATATTAATACTTTTTTTAAAAAGAAAAGAAAATCTAAGACTCTAGTTAATGTTATTTCAGTGTTTATAAAGAATGGAAAAGGATGTGACCAATAAATCCTCCCTTCCTTACAGGGCAGCTGTCTGTGCACCATTCCTACATACTGACTGGGCAAGCTCTGCTAAGGTTAACAAGCAATCCATGAGAGACAATAATGACAGAATCTATAGTTTGTCAAGTTTCATAATTCTGATTATAAGACCAGATTATGTCTGGATATAACAGAAAAAGTTAATGTATTTGCAGCAGTCCTAATAATAATCTTCTTCTGCTACTGTAAGTCGCAGTTGGGTGGATGGCTTAATATTGGAAAAATGTTGCTGTGAGTTCTCCATTTTTTCAGTTACATTTAAAGAAAAGCTGTAATGACAGATATATGAGGGCACTTCCTGATTTCTTGCCTAAGTGAGAATGACATAGGGACCCTCCTTCTGCCTCATTGGATGTTCACTTCACACATCCCAGGAGGCAGTTTTACTGATCGGCGCATGAGTGTCACAGCATTCCATATTCCAGCATTCCATGTGTAGACATGGCACTGCTCTCTGCCAGGTATTTGGCAAGTGGCAGAGACTAGCAGCTTATCTACAAGGTATCTAATAGCTACCAGATACCAGAAGTGTGTGTGTATGTTTGGGAATCCTCTCGTGTGCCAGGTCCCAGAGATCTGGCAGGAACCTACAGCCCTTCAATGTAGATGTTGGATATTTGTACATGGTGGATAGCTAAATAGTGTGGCAAGACAAGAATAACAGGGAAGTGAAGCTCCTCTTTAATTAAATTTTTACATAATTTTTCATTGTTCCTTCCTACCGGCTTTTTGCAGATTTTTCTGTCTGTCATAAAATACAGTTTTGTTACAGACAGAGCCCCCGTGTATAGGGACAAAAAGACTGCTAGAATCTCCTAAGCCTGACTGTAAGGCCACTTTCACACTGTGGCGGTGGGTGCGTCGGCGGTAAAACGGCGCCATTTTTAGCGGCGATTTACCGTAAATTTTTTTACCATCAATCGGCCGCTAGCAGAGCGCTTTTACCCCCGCTAGCTGCCAAGAAAGGGTTAAAACCACCACAAAGCGCTGCTGCAGCCGGCAGTATAGCCATGCTGCCCCATTGGCAGGAGTGGTTCAGGAGCGGTGTATACCACTCCTTCACCGCTCCAAAGATGCTGCTAGCAGGACTTTTTTTTAGCGTCCTGCCAGCGCACTGCTCCAGTGTTAAAGCCCTCTGGCTTTTACACTGGAGATATAGAAAAAGAAAAAATGCGCCAGGTAAACAAATTAGACAATAACTATAAAGAAAACCAGTACAGTACACATGTATGATCTGTGTATCCAATTTGTAGCACTTGAGATACTAGTGACACAAGGAATATAGTCTGCACACAGATAGAAAGGGGCATATGCAAACAATGTTAATATATTCTCAGGTCATATCAACATGCATAAAAAGAATGTTCATCAAGAAGTGTCCAAATGATGAAGACGTGGGCTGTGGTAGATATTCTCCAGGTGCTTATGATGAATAAACTTCAAAGCAGTGAATGAATCCCCTTATGCATAGTACATTCCACCACACCAATGTGCTCCACTTCTATGAAAGTGCCACCACCAGTAAGTAGGCTCCTTACCGGATAAACAGCAAAAAAAAGCACTCAGGATTGAGCCTTAAGCCAGGATTGCAAACACCAGATACGGATACCCCTCAGCACATAACCTCCAAGGATCAACTAATCCAGGCTGGAACTCCAAAAAGGGGGGGGGGGGGCACGTTCCAATATATGGATGAATGGATAAAACACTCAGCGGTGCGTCCAGGGATTACCATGCAAATGTCCTTCCAGACGAACGACTGTTTGAAAAAAGCGCCGGCCGGCATCCAATAAAAACCCTTCCTCCTTCTTACACGAACGTTCGTCAGTGACGTCACCACGTTCGTGTAAGAAGGAGGAAGGGTTTTTATTGGATGCCGGCCGGCGCTTTTTTCAAACAGTCGTTTGATTTTACTGCTTATCTTGTTCAACGAGAATGTGAGTAACATCTGATCTTTAATAAAGTCTATTTATTTTTACAATATCACGCGATGGTCTGCCTTTTATCATTTGCATGGTAATCCCTGGACGCACCGCTGAGTGTTTTATCCATTCATCCATATATTGGAACGTGCCCCCCCCCCCCCCTTTTTGGAGTTCCAGCCTGGATTAGTTGATCCTTGGAGGTTATGTGCTGAGGGGTATCCGTATCTGGTGTTCACAATCCTGGCTTAAGGCTCAATCCTGAGTGCTTTTTTTTTGCTGTATATCCGGTAAGGAGCCTACTTACTGGTGGTGGCACTTTCATAGAAGTGGAGCACATTGGTGTGGTGGAATGTACTATGCATAAGGGGATTCATTCACTGCTTTGAAGTTTATTCATCATAAGCACCTGGAGAATATCTACCACAGCCCACGTCTTCATCATTTGGACACTTCTTGATGAACATTCTTTTTATGCATGTTGATATGACCTGAGAATATATTAACATTGTTTGCATATGCCCCTTTCTATCTGTGTGCAGACTATATTCCTTGTGTCACTAGTATCTCAAGTGCTACAAATTGGATACACAGATCATACATGTGTACTGGTTTTCTTTATAGTTATTGTCTAATTTGTTTACCTGGCGCAGTTTTTCTTTTTCTATATTTCATGTGTGTTTATCCCACCATTCTGCAGCCGGCATAAGTCCTATTTCTTATTCATATTGTCGAATTATTTGTGTATGCTAGGGTTAGCACGGTTTTTTGCCCCTTTTACACTGGAGAGACAGGAGCGGCTCTTTACAGGCGCTATGCAGGCGCTATTTTTAGCGATGTAGCGCCTGTAAAGCGCCTCAGTGTGAAAGGGGTATAAATGACAGTTATATATGATACAAAACAATGCAGTTTGCAGTAATCCCAAAAGAGAAGCAGCGAATGCAGGAATGTATTTAATTTAAATCTGCCCAATTAACAGGAGAATTTAAGATAAAAGGAAAAAGATATACAAAGCTTTAAAAAAAATGGAAGGATAGGGCATATTGGAAATTAGGAATAACTAAAATGGCTGCTGAAATCATCCTAACAAGTGAGGTCCACATTGGGGTATATAGTCCAGAACTGTGCATATCATATGAACCTCTGAATATATGTAAGCATTTTTATTATATTAAAGTCAAAGACTAGGTATGATTTTATTGCATAGTTACATTGGTCCAGGATAGACAGAGAAGGGCTGACACTTGGTACAGGACCCAGAAGATTGCAGTGATCACTGTAGTAACAGTGACTGCTAAAGTGATTGTCAGCTTTCCCAGCGGTCCTTTCAGTATGAGGTATGCATGCTTACATTGCTCCAAGCTGGACTAACATAACTATGCAATGAAGATCACATGTAGACTTCAGCTTTAAATCTGTCACATGACAAATCAAAGAGAATAATCGGTATCTAAATATGTATTCTTTTGAGAGAAAAAAAAAATAAATATATATATATATATATATATATATATATATATATATATATATAAATATAATAATAATAATATATATATATATATATATATATATATATAAATATGTATTGTGGTAGGCAGATTTACTAATACCTTGCATGCATGTCGATAAAGTATGAACTGTACAGTGCCTACTATAGACTAAATGCCTTTTGTCCTCAGCATTCTGCATGACATGAAGGGTTTGGAATGTGATTAGCAATCAAATAACTTGTCTTTGCACTTGGTGTAGTACAGGGGTCTGAAGGGCAACGAGACCACATTTGGCTGCCAAGGCATTAACAAATAATTCCCAGATGGAATTACAAACCACGGTAGTTTGCCTTGGATAGCAGCTGCCCGATGACCCAACCAGTGTATGAAATCAAAATGACATATTACCATGTGCACAGACACTGCTGGCTGCAAGTTGATGTACTGGCTGCACATGTCACTCTCACATTACCCGGTGATAGCCCTGAGACCTAAAGAGGATCACTTATTTGGATGTTGCAAATGGCAACTTATAATGATAGTGAAAAATGGAGGAACAGATATGAATCAAGTATACCACAAGTTCCATTAACACCTTTAAAAACCACCAGTGAACTTCTGGAACTTTGGGTATTTTTGTTTTAGACGTTTACTATAACTCTAGTCCTCTTGATTAACATTTTCCAGAAGACTCACACTGTAATTTCAGGCTAGAAAATATATAGAATCTATTATCCTACATGGTTTTCCTGCAACTGGGACATGGGCACTTTGTTCCATGATGTTAAAAATTGGAAACTGTACTGCTCATCTGTCCTATTAATGTTTACATAAAGATTATTGGGGAAAAAATTCAAGGAATAAATACAAATGCTTCTACTTTTAGACACTTTGATCATGAAGTAATTTTTCATCTCTCTCTTACACTTCAAATGGTAACAGCATACGAGGAAAATAAATGATGAAGGTACTCTAATATTAGATTGTAACGGCCATTCTGAAATGTACTAGACCATTTACTGTACATCTCAAATAAATTATTGGTTCAGATTAAGTACATCAGCAATTGCAATAAAGTAAATCTAAAAGACTGAACAACACTTCTATATGAAGGTATCAGTATAGCTCAGATTATACGGATCTATGGATATATAAAGTAATTTGTTCTCACCTGGCTGTCTCCTTCCATTCCATTTCTTGGCCATCCACAGACAGTAGCTCATCAAGCTCAGTGAATAGTTGAGGGGGTGCTGGGCCTTCATCCTCTTCACCCAGAATAAAACGAATGCGTTCTGCGGCCGGGGAGACTGTAGATGTGAAAATACTTCGATTAACAGCCTGGTTGATAATAACTGAATTACGACTTGGAGCCCGCTGTTTGCTCCTACTAGCATTCAGCGTGTTCTCCAGACTTTCTTGATCAGAAGACATAATCCCTGTTGATAGTCAACTAGACCTGACGGTGTATCTGCTGGAGTTGTCTCTGTAGCTCTAAACTCTTTAACAAGTCTCTTGAGTAGGCAGTACTGTTAGAATACAGTATTTTCAAAGAATTGTACCACCCTAGTAAGCAAAGGTAGGCAAACTTTAATATTTATATGGCAGGGAACCAGTTTAAACCAAACCAGCTTGGGCAACAATACTGGATAGGAGCATCCATCTACAGATTCCCCACCCTCCCATCTAAAACATGCCATAGTCATTGGTTTGAAGGTTTAGGGACTTATTACCAACAAGGCAATGTTTAACACGAGACAGTCTGCATTTTACACGAAGACTAGGACAGAATACATTATGTTAAGCATCAATGCACCTGAAAAACAGCTTGAGGTCAATTTCAGCACAGCTGACAGCGGACATTTGTTAAGCCAATATGTTTAAAAGACTATAATTTCTTAAAAAATCAAAACCTTTCATTCCTGATAATAGCTATATCATTTTAACAATTTCAGAAATTTTCTGCAGACATTTTATGTGTATTCAGAAATGCCAGTACATTATTAGTACACCAAACTTGCTACAAATTCCTTCTTAGATGGATTATAACAGACATATAACAATGAACATTCATTATACAGTATATTAACAATGCATGAGCATGCAGCAATATGTTAATACTACAGAACACCTATTCATAATTTTAATAGTTGTAGACAATATAGCAACATCATAAAATTGCTTATTCAATTAAGATCTTTATGCTTTCAGAAACTCTGAGAGGAATTTATCAAAACTGGAGCAGCCAAAAGCTGTAGAAACTGTGCATGGCAACCAATAAGCTTCTATCGTTCATTTCCAAAGCATAACTGAACAAGCTGACGATAGAAGCTGATTGGTTGCTTTTCACAGCTGCTCCAGATTCTGTCTACTCCAGTTTTGAAAAATTACTCCCATTATGTTATAAAATGGTTTTGTTAAATCTGGCAAGATATCATACGATCTTTTAAAACATGTTTATAATGTACATTTTTTTATTATACTTTCCCTACTAATATTTCCGATTTCTGATATAAAATACGTTTCTTATGACCCTTAAGCTGGCCATAGAGGGTTCAAATCTCTGCCGGCTCAGCAGGGATTGGCCGAGATTCAATCCGTGTATGGGCAGTCTGATTGTAGCCAAGTCAATTTATTGACTGACTTGGGTAAAACCAGCATGTCGAATTTCTATCATGCAATTATTGCCAGAGGCTATAGCCGCTACCAATAATCACTGTGTTCTCCCAGGAGGGATGGCTCCCCCCCCCCCCCCCCACCTGCCGGGAGAAAACTATAGCTCGACGGTAAGGGATTCTGGAAAGAAAACCACAAAATTCCCCCATCAACACAGTACTGATGGAGTAATCAATCGGTTTTCTTTCCAGCAGCCCGTGATTGCAGCAAAGGAAATCACATCATCTATGGCCTGCCTCAAGCTCCATTCACACGTGTACAACTCCAAAGTTGTGCCAACTTTGGAGTGCAACTTTGGTGCAACTTGGATCCTATTTTGGCTTTCACCAGTGATAAAGGACAACTGTTGCACACAAGTTCAGGCATGGCTTTCATGCAACACAGGGGGGTTAACATTGAAGTCTACGGCCTTCAAGTTCCATGAAAGTCAGACCATCGGAATGTAGTGCATGAACTACTTTGAAGTTGCTGCAAATTTAAGTCACGCATATATGAATGGTTATCATTGGAAAACATGGGGAACGACTTGTCATGCAACTTTGATGTCCAAAGTTGCATGACAAGTCGCACAAGTGTGAATGGAGCCTAAGGCACCTTTATATTGAGATCTTTATACTTGAGTTTCAAGGTCTTCAAACCTACTGTGGTCAATAAAGGAAGATGCACTGTCCCTGCTGCATTGTTCACCTATAAGTGAAATATCACCTGAAATATCATCATTATGAGCTACCAAGATACAAAAGAACATATTTTACAGTAAAGTAACAGAAGTATCTAGATGGAGTCTGTTTAAAGTGATTTGTTACTTACAGGTCTTAAGTTTGCAGGGCTAAAATATAGCCAAATCCTAGCAGCTTCTTTCTTTCAAATTATAGTTCTGGATTGTTTCAGATATATATATATGCCAGAGGTATTTAGTATTTAAACCTTTAAAATTTAAGTGCAGTCTTCAGAACAGATCAAAACTTAAAACTCAACCTTTGGTAAACATTCTTCTTATATATGCTACATGTGAGGTTTGGTTTCACTGGTTTATTATACCTGATGTAGCCAATCAAATGCCCTTGAAAGGAAGCTTGTCATTTGAGTTTTGTTTTTGACAGCTATAAAGATTTATTTATGGCTAAGGTGTTCATACTTTTTAAGTTTTATAAGATGCCACAAAACATTTAACTGCGGCAGTGTGAATTTAAACATTGCAACTCTGTATGTTGTCCAGCTTTACAGGACACCTAACAACGTTCCACAGTTTAATAGCATTATATGATTATGAACAATACAGAGAGACAATAAGTTGATCATAGATCTAGAGAAATTCGAAGTTGATCCTTGGGCAGATGCTAGGATCACTCATCTGATGGCTTCTTATTTGTAAAGGGTACTTTGGCAGTGAGATCAATTCCTGGGAACCCAGATCTAAGCATAACTAGATTTTTCATGCATATTTTTAAGAATGCAAAAGACTAATGCCGCGTACACACGATCGGAATTCTCGTCGGAAAAAACTCTGACGGTTTTTCTGTCGGAATTCCGACGGAATTCCGCTCAAGCTGTGTTGCCTACACACGATCACACCAAATTCCGATGGTCAATAACACAGCGCCATAAAACACGTTTGACAGCACTATAAAAGGGAAGTCCAATGCTTCTGAGCATGCGTCAAATTGTTTCCGAGGATGCGTCGGAATTTTGCGTGTCGGAATTGCATGCACACGATCGGAAAATCCGATAGAAAGGTTTTCCGTTGGAAAAATTGAGAACAGGTTCTCAATTCAAAGTCCGTCGGAAATTCCGACAGAAAAAGACCATTGGGCATACACACGGTCGGAAAATCCGATGAAAAGCTCCCATCAGACTGTTTCCATTGGAAATTCCGACCGTGTGTACGCCGCATAAGCCTGCTGCAATACAAATATCTATGGATTGAAAGGTGAGGGCATATGCTGGAAACTCTGATTTAACAATTATGTTCCCAAGAGTTATTCTATTTGTCAGTACCAATCACAACTTGAGGAGACCCTGTCAAATTCCAAGTAAAAGCACAAAAAAGTATTTCAATGCTAACTTGCAGTGTTTTTCTTTTCCGTAACTTATTTTTTTAATTCACTTGCAATATGCCTCCTTTTTGCACGTCATAACCCTCTTTTCTGAAAATGTTTAATCACTCTCTGAGCTCCCCCATCATTTCTAACCATCCCCTCAACATGAACTTTTTTTTAGCTTCTGGGGGAGGTGTAAAGGGGAATACTAAAGTGCTACTTCAGTAACAGCTTTGAATATGTCAGGGCTGCTGACATCACATTCAAGATGGCTGCAGCCAAAAGCAGTCTCAGGGCTTTTGGGTGTCAACACAAGAGAGGATTTTACAGGTAAAACACATGCATTATATATGTTACATATGCATGTATTCTCATAGGAAGATTTTTGCTAAAATAATGGTCTGACAAAAGTGTTAAATAACCAAGGTACTTTAAAGGTAACCCTAGATCTTGTAGTGACAGTATACCTCTGGGCTCCAAAACTTAAAAAAAAAGTTGAAATACAAATTTTCAAATTTTGCACATAGATAAACCAAGTGCCATGTGTGGAGCTCCTCGCTTTAAAGATCTCGTTGATAAGCAATTGGTAGCTATCTTATTCTTACTGGTGAGCTCTGGCCTTCATCCTATCTTAGCTTTGACCTTGCTTTGCTAAACCCAGGCTGATTGGTCCAAGTCTCTTAAAAGCAATCTTGTAACTACTGCTGTAGATCCCTTGATCATACCATTTGGAGCAAATGGTTGATGCTTAAAGTTACAGTTCTGATGGGCTACTGAAGTTTCCCCATCTCATTTCCTGCATGGGTCTCCTGTCAGTACACATGTGAAGGACACTTTGGTTAAAGTGTTGGACTGTGGAATCCATATCTAAAAAGCACCTGATCCGCATGGCCTTTGAAGGACAACATGTCTTTGCATCTACCCTAAATACCATTATCAAGAATGCTACTGCTGGCCATTGCACCCAGCAGAAGAAGCTGAGAGGTTCAGACTGGGAAGATGCATCCTCCGCTGCCAGATAAGAAAAGTCCTTTCTGTTTCACCATTCCTGCAACATCCATGCCCTGAGCTTTCCAAGCTTTTCTCTGAGTCTACCTGCAAGGCCTGGAGCTCAATGTTCACCAAACCCTAAAACAAACCTACATGAAGGTGAGCCCCAACTTTACAAGGTGGGGGATATTTGTTAACCTTTGTCTCAATGTGGGGGGTAGTTTACTAGGGCTAGATGCTGGAGTTTCTCTTCCCTGTCCCCTCCTCAATTTCTTACCTACGACCTTGCTGTATCACTGCACAAATTATCAGATCTTAATCAAGCCCTTTTGGGTCCTCTACACCAGGTTATTTCCCTAGTTCCTGTGACAGAACAGTGTCAGGGATTTTACTTCAACCACCCTTTTCACTGTGCTGTGCTCTAATGGCATCACCATAGTGGGATATTTAGGTAATCTCCTGTTAAAGGAACATTGAGCTCAGGTCCTGTGAGATAATATGGCCTTGACTGTCCAGACATTATAAGCATTCAACTGGATCCTTAAATTTCAGAAATTGTCCCTGGAACCAACTCATCATTTCTGGACACCAATAAGGCCAGCGTGTTTCTCCCAAAGGAGAAGCTTCAAATGTTCAGATCTCAGATTTGAGCTCTCTAATACAGGAATTGTGAAATTCATCCTCTTTTGCATGACAGTCCTGAGTCTGATGGTGGCCTCTTTCGAGGGAGTCCTGTTTGCTCACATTCTCTCATTATGGAACAAGTCAGTCTTACACTGTACAGCAAGATTAATTTGGTTCTAAAATTAGGGAAGTCCTTCCTTCTTGATTTTTGGAAGATCCTCACGACAGCTTTAAGTATCACAAACTATACAGGCAACAATGGCAAGTGAAATTCTAGCTCAGCTTTCAGTTTAGAAAACAGCTGATCAATAATATAACAGAATCAGACCAAATAAAAAAAGAGTCAGAAAATAACAAAACATGATTTATAATCAGTTGTTACAGGTTAATGCACACAATTGTTAAAGCATTTTTTTTTTTTACCAAACATAAAAAATGATGACACTTTGTTGTACTTGTATCAGTTGCTCATATGCAATATTAATTTCTTCTCCTAACCAAGACCCTATGCAGATTGGAAAATTAGTGCACCTGTGAACATGAATATTTTCATCCTCTATCGCCCCATCTATGTATCAGACCACTTTCGGAAATTAAAGGTCCGCATAGATGTGGACCTTTAATTTCATCAGTTCAGCCCCTTTTTTTCCAAGAAAAAGTTTACATCAGTTTGTCATCAGTTTTTCATCCATTTTTCATCTTTTTTTACATCAGTTTTTTACATCTGCCAGCTGGAGTCCTTAACCACTTGAGTCCCTGGAGCCATGCTTTCATGCAAACACGGACCGCTTGCCCGTTTACATCCGTTTACCATCAGATACGTTTTTTTTACCGGAAGAAAAATAGGGTTTTGATTTGTTCCAGAAAACGGATGTTGACGGAAGCAGATGTAAACTAATGTAAATGGATGATGATCCATTTACATCCGTTTTTCCATTGAAATGCATTGCTGTTAATTTTTTATCCATCAATGGATGGATGAAAAACAGACAAACGGTCTGCATTTGTAAAAGGGGCCTGGAATAGTTTCCCATACTGCAATGTACAATAATTGTTCTGTGTCATTGTTCAACAAACTGTGATGCAATTTGAAACAAATCTGTGTGTACAGTTTATATCATATTATTAGGGTTGATTTAATCAAGTAGTAGAGGGTGTTCACTAGTAGGATGTGAATTTTCTTTTTCAAAAGTAAACGTTGGTAAATAAGGCTATATTTACAAATTATTATAGGTGATTATATAGTACTGACAATTTACGCAGTACATTCATATCAGCTCCCATCCTCAAAGCCCATCTCATTGGTATATTGTCTTTGGAAGGTGGGAGGAAACCCACACAAGCATGGGGAGATTATACAAACTTAATGCAGGTACTGTCCCGGTTAGGATTTTTTTTTTTTTTTGCACCCCCGGTTAGGATTTTTAACCAAGGACCTTAGGGGTACAGGGCGTAGGTGCCACTCTGCTGCTCAGTCATATCCTAGCGAAAATACTGTTTCTGTACAAGTAATTACCTTTGTTCATGATTGGGTATTACCAGGAAACCCAAGTTTACCTTATTTACCAACATTTTCTTTGCAAAGTGAATAAATACTTTGCAAAGTGAAAGTGAATCAAACTTCATTATAAATTTAAATCAATTGGGAAACTGCAGAAGACATTTTAAACATTGAGTGCATCTGACATTTAGAAACCAATGGCTCCGTTTTGAAACGACCTGTATTTCCCTTGTCGCCTTTATGTAAATGCAGCACACAATCTAATTAAAGAATTTGTTTGGTCACACGTCTCCTATACCTGATTTTTAGACCACGTGCACTTTACTACCTTTTCTGTAACTTAATGAGCCATTTACACTCTGGATGTGTTCAAGCTACAGAACACCCCATTCTCATCTATTGCTCTAAAAATACACAAGTCATCAACTGGACAAAGGGCAAAATGTCATGTGATGGAACTTTGTTCTCAGACAGGATGCCATAGCTTTAGACAGGGTTTAATACTTTGATGTTCTCATGTCAAGTATAATAAAGCACATTTATCAATTAAAAATGTAATATATTGCAACTTACTAGTCTTTAGATGTGAAGGTTGTATTAGTTTGCATTTATTTTCACCCGATGAACCTTACAGTAACACACTTCCTGTCCTAGGGTGACAACACTCACTGAACACATTGGGATTGATTTACTAAAACTGGAAAGTGCAAAATCTGGTGCAGCTCTGCATAGAAACCAATCAGCTTCCAGGTTTCTTTGTCAAAGCTTAACTGAACAAGCTGAAGTTAGAAGCTGCTGGGCTACCATGCACAGCTGCACCAGATTTTGCACTCTCCAGTTTTAGTAAATGGACCCCAGTGTATCTATGAAGAAGCTATATTGTCACCCCCAGGCAGCTCTCCTAAACAGGACTACAAACACCCCCCCCCCCAAATCCTCATCCCTAATACATACGTGTAAGGTGTCTTGAAGTTCACAGAGGTAAATTAGGCAGGGCTAATAATGCTGCTTAAAGTGGTTGTAAAGGCACAGCCTTCTGTGTGCAGCAGCCCCCTAAGACTTATCTGAGGTCCCTCTCTATCCAGCGATGTCCACAAGTGTCTCAGCCATCCAAGATTCTCCTTCCTGATTGGCTGAGGCACAGCAGCGGCGTTTTTGGCTGCTGCCAATCAAAGTCAGTTAGCCAATCAGGGGAGAGAGGGGAAGGGGCTGGGTCTAGACTCTGTGTGTGAATGGACACACTGAGCTGTGACTCGGCCCGGGTGCCCCCATAGCGAGCTGCTTGCTGTGGGGGCACTCAACAGGAGAAAGAGGCCAGGAGCACTGAAGAGGGACCCGAGAAGAGGAGGATCTAGGCTGCTCTGTGCAAAACGACTGGAACAGTGGCACCAACAATGGGGTACTATTCCTCCCATTGACACCAATGATGGGGCACTATTCCTCAAACTGACACCAACAATGGGGCACTTTTAATCTCACTGATACCAATGATGGGGCACTATTCCTTCCACTGAAACCAACAATGGGGCACTTTTAATCTCACTGATACCAATGATGGGGCACTATTCCTTCCACTGAAACCAACAATGGGGCACTATTAATCTCGATGACACAAATGATGGGGCACTATTCCTTCCACTGACACCAATGATAGGGTACTATTCCTCCCACAGACACCAACGACTGGGTAATACCAAGGATGCATTGTTTACTCCCACTGACGCCAGGACAATTTCTACTCCCACTGGCCAAAATATAGCCCCCCCTAAAGTTTGAAGGACAGAAAACTGGAACAGAAAGTTTGAAGACCCCTGAACTAGATTATTGATATAGTGAGATGGTATTGCTCGCTGCATAAGTCCTTTGCTAACCAGAAAATAAATCGTCAATAGTGTGTCTGTTATTCAAATGACCATGATGACGGTCTTTTGAATGTAGATCTTATCTACATCAGTACCCATACAGGGAAAGGCCATACAGCCAATTCCAACGTCTTCAGGCTTTCTAAACAAAGATTTTTCCATACTGCTTATATGTCTCTGTATTTGCAAAGCACAAATGTCCACGTGCAGCTGTTTTTCAGCCATAAGTATATTCAATACAGGATTGTAAGGAACATTTAAATAATAATTGTATTGACTGAAAAATGTTCCTGCATATAGCCAGCTTGATATGATCAGTAGCCAAGACTGTTCTATAAAGTGTTGCGGTTTATACTTTACACTAGATACAGAAGGCATTGCAAGTATTATTGCTAACACACCTAGTTGATTGGTGTTTTGTGACATTTTTATCTTCTTGTTGCATTATTACGTCTTGTTAAATCATCACGATGCTAGTTCTGGTCTTTGTTTTATGTAAAATCTAGACAATGTACAACTAAAAAGTGGTAAATGTTAAAAGCTATAAAGTGGTGTAGTAAAGTATGAAATGTATGGTATCTGAACTGAGCTTTTAAAGATACACAGTAAACAGCAACATTGGATGAGTAATTATCTTACCAATAATTAAGATATTCTTCCCATTAGGGAAAGCAAGGGGAAGGATGTTAGCTGTAAATAGACTGTAAAAAGACATCAGTATAGTGGTTGCCTGATTTAAAATTAAAAAAGGACATGGATTGGAAACTGGAAAGTAAGGATGCCAAGAAAAGTAAAGTAAGAAAGTAAGGATTAGCCTATAATTCTCTACTGCAGCAAGATGACAGAGTAGCCAACACTCACTATGTTATATCAGTGAGCAATGGCCACTTATTGGATTCACAAGGAAAGACAATGTTATCCTCTTTAAGAGGAAATGAACTTGAAGCTATGTCAGAAAAAAGGTAGGCAGAGGACAAAAGATTAGTCACCAGTCTTGCCTGTGGCCCCCCTGTAGCTGATCTTTCTCCATTACTGATTTACATTGCCTTGTCCCAAACTGTGTACCTATATATCTTGGTAAAGGTAGGGTTTTGCTTTCTCTAGCCAGAGGCCTCAGCTAACAGAACAGTGAACAGCAGTGAAATCAATAAATTTCATTCAAAATCTGTTAAAGAAAAGCAGGAGGAGCTCCCCTTATCTGCCCCCCCCCTCCATTTCACACATTTAGCATCTTTCGGGGGGGAGCGGGTACCTGCTTTTGACAGGCCTCCCTTCCCCTTCCCCTATAGCCGGGCCATTCGCAAAGAGCAGCGTGCTTCGGGCATTCTCAGTAGGGAACCAGCTGTGAAGCCGCAAGGCTTCACTGCCGGTTTCCATTAGGCGAGCTGGTGGCAGTAGCACCCAAGAGCCAATTGATAAATCGGCTTGGGTGAGTGGACAGGTAAGTGCCCTAATATTATAAGTCAGCAGCTACAGTATTTGTAGCTGCTGGCTTTTATTTTTTTATGAAGGAGCCTGGAGCTCTGCTTTCACACGAGCAGTCAGAGGCCACAGCACCTTAGATCTCACACTGCCGATATTTAGCTATGAGGCTGTAGGTACAGAAGTGCCTAGCCATTTCAGGCCCGGAAGATTTTACCCCCTTCCTGACCAGAGCACTTTTTACAATTTGGCACTGTCTCACTTTAACTGACAATTGCACAGTCATGCAATGCTGGACCCAAACAAAGTTTTGCGTTCCTTTTTTTCCCACAAATAGAGCTTTAATTTGGTGGTATTTGATCACCTCTGCTGTTTTTTTTTTTTTTTTTTTGGCTATAAACAAAAAAAGAGTGACAATTTTGAAAAAAAAAAACTATATTTTTTACTTTTTGCTTTAATAAATATCCCCCAAATTAAACATAAAAAACGAATTTCTTCATCAGTTTAGGCCAATATGTATGCTTCTACATATTTTTGGTAAAAAATCGCAATATTGATTGGTTTGCACAAAAGTTATATTGTCTACAAACTATGCGAAAGATTTATGGCATCTTTATGGCGTTTTTTTTTTTTTTACTAGTAATGGCGGTGATTTGCGATTTTTAGCAGTATTGCGACATGGCTACAGACAGATCGGAAACTTTTGACACATTTTTGGACCATTGACCTTTATAGAGCGATCAGTTCTATAAATATGCACGGATTACTATATAAATGTCACTGGTAGGGAATGGGGTTAACACTAGGGGGCAATCAAGGGGTTAACTGTGTGTTCCCTCACTGTGTTCTAAATGTGTGGGGATTGGACTAACTAGGAGAGATGACAGATCACTGTTCCTACACACACAAATCCCCATGCTGGCTCTTGTGCACGCAATCGTGCGTGGCCGGCGGTGATCGTGCCTGCCTGCCACACGCATCGCCCCCCCCCCCCCGCGCTGTGCGGCGGCGCTCTGGTGGTTATCCTGGGCAAAGCCGTATATATATGGGCTTTCGCCCAGGAGAGCCATTCTGCCGCAGTATATCTGTGTGAGCCGGTCGGGAATCGGCTAGGCATACTCATGTACTAGTAAGTGCACTGCTATTTTTCAGGAGGATTTCCAGACAAAGTAAATATTTCAGGGTACTACTTAGCAGTGTTGTCAACCAAACAGATTGTAATTTACTGACACGACACCCAACATGTACTGGCACAGCCATGTTTTTACTGGCATTTCCAAAACTTAGAAAATCACAGTTTTAAGTGCAAATTTCAGTATTTAGGCTACAAATACAATATGCAATGTTATGTAAGGTAGTTAAGTCAAAAATTATATTTCTTATTTTTTTTCTTCGATATAGTAAGTAGCTCATGGACAGGAGGGCAAGAAATGAAAACAGGCAGGCACACACACACATGAAATTGACTCTCACAGTAACACAGACAGCAGTGTGCAGCAGCACAAATGATGACACCTCACTGACATGGCATGTCCCCTCCTGAGCCAGTGACAGTCTCTCCATGCCAGGTGGTCCCTTTAGCCCACTCCAGTCAAAATCACGCAAGCTCCCGGCTTGCCTTGCTCCCATTCCACAGACCAGCCCACAAGGCTCCAGCCCACAAGGCTCCAGCCAGTCTGCTCGGCTTCCTTGCACCATGACATTGCACAACACGCTCAGGCACTGCCTCCTTCAGACCTACCCCCCACCAGCGCTGCCCGAACACACTGTAGCAGACACTGGGATGGTCTTGGCCGTCTCCAAACCGGAGCTGCATTTGCGCAGTTCTGAGCCAAGTGTCAGCCATAATTTTTACTGGCAGCCTTTTCCTGTCCCTAGCATTTACTGGCAGGAGAAAAAGTGCCCATATTTTTACTGGCTGCCAGTAAAAATACTGACAGTTGGCAACACTTCTACTTAGGCACAAATAACACTTCTAGCTATTCCATATAACATGGCAGATATTCACTTTTTGATCTCAGGTCCACTTTAAATGTGATGTACAAAAAAGCAGCTCACAAAAGACTGTTTAACTGCAAAACATTTTAAGATAGCAGCACTTAAGAAAGTATCAATAAAGTCCATTTTAAAACCAACACAGCAGTAGATCAGATAAATGTGTTTTTTGCTGAAAACTTTCACTGTGTCACCTATTGAATTAATGACTGACAGCTACTGCTAAAGTGTTAGGTAACAGGAAGAGAACAGCTACTGTAGAGATAACTACTCAGCAATCAGCAAAGTAAAATGGCAAGCACTCATCGGACAATGTAAACCAGAACAATATTTGGCACATTATGTGCTATGTAACACACCACTTACAGCAACCTACATACTGAGAAACAATGAGCTGCCAACAGTCAATGCTACTTTTACAGTCGATAACGACTTTGTACAGCACAGTCCAATATAAAGAAAAAAATACTATAAAATAGACTCCAGTATAACATACCCAAAAAACACAATGGGGGTTATTTACGAAAGGCAAATCCACTTAGCACTACAAGTGTAAAGTACGAGTGCAAAGTGCACTTGAAATTGCACTGAACGCGCACTTGGACGTGCAATCGCTGTAAATCTGAGGGGTAGATCTGAAATGAGGGGAAGCTCTGCTGATTTTATCATCCAATCATGTGCAAGCTAAAATGCTGTTTTTTATTTTCCTTGCGTGTCCCCCTCGGATCTACAGCGACTGCACTTCCAAGTGCACTTTCAGTGCAATTTCAAGTGCACTTTTGCACTTGTAGTTTGCACTTGTAGTGCAAAGTGGATTTTCCTTTCGTAAATAACCCCCAATGTTTGATATCAACAATATGCTTAGCAATATCATATGGATGTTGCTACTCACTGTAGTTAAAGGTTGTGGTGACATTATCTTCGGTCTCAAAGGCCCTGACACTAAAGCACAGTTCAGTCATATATCTGTTGACTGGCAAGAGGAAATAATACTCTTGTGGGCTTGAGCTATACATGCTTCTGCTGTGCTTCAAGCCCATACTGTTCTTAGTGAATTTTGCCTGCTTCATCTATAATTTATATATTTTTTATAGTTTATAGTGGTTACAGTGGCATTCTCCATGGCATCAAGAGCCACAGCAGAAGGGTGTTCTAGAATTTCCTTTCGTTTTAACAAAGTGAGATGACTTCTTTAACATAAACGGAGGACTCAGCATGATTTCCTTTACTTTTACTTTACAGGCATACCCCACTTTTAAGTACACAATGGGGTTTATTTACTAAAGCTGGAAAGTGCAAAATCAGGCTCACTTCTGCATAGAAACCAATAAGCTTCTAACCCCAGCTTGTTCAATTAAGCTTTGGTAATAAAACCTGGAAGCTCATTGGTTTCTATGCAGAAGGGAGCCTGATTTTGCACTTTCCAGCTTTAGTAAATAAACCCCATTGTGTACTTAAAAGTGGGGTATGCCTGTACTTTTCATTCACTATTCACAGCAAGAAACAGTGGGGGTTATTTACGAAAGGCAAATTCACTTTGCACTGCAAGTGCACTTGGAAGTGCAGTCACTCTAAATCTAAGGGGTAGATCTGAAATGGGGGAAGCTCTGCTGATTTTATCATCCAATAATGTGCAAGCTAAAATGCTGCTTTTTTATTTTCCTTGCATGTCCCCCTCAGATCTACAGTGACTTTACTTCCAAGTGCACTCAGTGCAAAATGGATTTTCCTTTAGTAAATAACCCCCAGTGTAATACTGCCAGTGGTGTGACTCACATGATAATATGCCACTGAATCACCAATGGTAAAAATTAAATCACCCCCCTAAATTCCTATTTGTCCTATCTGCCTCTTTTATTGAAAAAACGCGTGGGAGCCAACATCCTGGCCAACACTTGCTGCGATAACTCACTTGAATAAAGGGGGCAGTACATAAGTTGCATTGATCCACTGGGCTGTTCAATATGTTATCATGTGAACAGAGATGGCTGGTGAGTTTAGAGGTGAAGGACGAGTTTTCTTACCTTCCAATCCTTAACTTCCAATCATGTACCCAAGCATTTGTTGCCCCTCCAGAATACATGACTACTCCAAGTGAAGGCAGCAACAGTTGAATTGGTGGCAGTCAAGTAGTCCATGTCCATTTTAAGTGAGTAATACAGTCCTAGTCATAAAACCTTTTAATCTAAAGTGGTTGTAAACCCGTACATATACCCAGTGAAGTGAATAGCCTCAGATGATACACAGAAATTAAACAAATCCTCCTACATAAGTTTTACTTGTTTATCTGCAGCCCTCTCTTCTCTACATTTATTCAAAAGTGCTGAATTTAGATAAAATCCTTCTTCATCTATCACTAGCACAGAGGAGGGGGCAGAGAGCTGCAGTTATAGCTCTCGTACAATGTGTGAGAACTGTATGGAGTAAAGGGACACACCATCCTTCATACATGGCACATGAATGAAGGAAGGATGCAGAGCTGTGTTCTGTGTGCTGAGCTCCCCCCCCCATCACAAATTCATCTCATGTGTCGGGAAAACTTCTCAGAAGCGACTCATACTGATAACAGAGAAACAAAGCACCAGAGAGAAACTGCACTTAGAGCTTTTGAGAGAGACAAGTAAACACTACAGATATACAATATATGCTTTGTTCAGATTTCATGGCTGAGGTTTACAACCACTTTAAGGACTCAATCACATCTATTCATGTGCATTGTACACTTTAACATGGGTCGACTCAACTTAATACACACGTTCTATGTGTTTTTCTGCACATCCACTGTTCTGGTGTCATTGCTGTCATGTAAAGAAATATACCTTATTTTATTTTTTTATCAAATGCACTGTAATACATAGCTGGTATCTGAACATGCAGCATTGAAAACAATGTTTTTTTAAGTTGATGTATTTTTATGCATTAAAAAAACACACATTGGTTTACAGAATGTGAGCAGGCCCTAAATAAGAATCATATTAGTCCAAGTCAGCACCAAAGAAGTTATGGTGACCTTAGAATTAAGGATACTTTTAAAAACCCTCACTGGCTGGTCACTTTTAGCCAACTGAAAACAAAATGAACAATCAGACCAAATAGGCTTGTTAAGTTTCTTTGTTGAGCACAACTTTAATTACAATGTTATGTAATTACCACATATTTGTCCTCTTCTTAGCAAGCTAATGCCCCATTTCCATGTTTTAATAGAATGGGTCTAATGGGCCAGTTAGGAGTATATTAAACCTATGTTAATTATTGTTAAATTGCTTAAAAGAAACAAGCAAGCCTGGGGATACATTTACGAATTCTTCTAAACTAACAAGACTTGTAAGTTGTAATTAGGGAAACAAATTGCTGTAAAACTGACATGCATCACATGATGATTGAGGCATGCTGCTTGCAGGTCATAAACATGTACATAGCACACATTTGGGAGTGTGACCTTTGCTTTGGCTCTGCCTCTTAATTTACAAGCATATGCAGCCTTGTACTCTTGACTAGCATCTCTTTGCATTGCAACGCTACCTCAAAACCTTCAGTACTTCTATATTCCTCTTAAAGTCTGCCGGTAAGCATATAACTTTATATATTTTCTCTTTACGTTTGCAATCAGACATTTTAGGTCAGGGTGGACAAATTATTATGGAAGTCAGAAGCCAGTCTGTCCAATCCAGTAGCCAGCAGTATTTTTTTAGGCTCCTGGAATTTGCCCAGTCCTGTTTTAAATACTTTTATTATTACACTGATGCATGAAAGCTACTATAGTGATAATACACTGAGACATAATGATTTGACACCTCTCCATATTGTAATAGTATACGAGGTATACACATTTCCAGAAAGGATAATGTCAGGAGACAAGAGCTGTATGGGAGAAAGATTCATCTGGTTAGAAATGTTCAATCTTCAATGCTCTCACTTGATAGTGTAGAGCAGGGTTTCTCAAACAAGGTTCAATGGAACCCTACAGTTCCTCTAGAGGTTGCTAGGGGTTACTTGAGCAATAAGCAATTTCTGCCTATCAGATACGTTTCTATTGACACCATTGATCTTTTTAGCTATCTATAAGGGGGTAATTCTTCCCAACAACCACAAATGTAAGGTGCATTCTTCTCAATGACCATCACACTCATGTATCATGAGTTGTAGATATAGCAACTTCGAGCAGGGGTTCCCTGAAACCACAGAGTTTTTTCAAGGGTTACTTTGTCTTGAAGAGGTTGAGAAAAGCTGGTGTAGAGATATGGCAGCATCCTGTTCTAGTACACAAAGCTCTGACATGCACTGAATAATAAATGAGCATACCTAATGACAAAAATAAAAATAAATGTTTTTGGAGGGTCAGATCTCTCATATATGTTTATGTATGCTTAGCTTAAAGGGGTTGTAAACCCCTGTGTTTTTTTTCACCTTAATGCATTCTATGCATTATGGTGAAAAAACACCTGGCAGTGACCGATCCCCCATCCCCCCATTTTACTTAGCTGACACCCCTCATCTCCTCGGCGGGGACTCGCTGCCCCTCTCTCCACGGGGGTCCCGGCTCTTGATTGGATAGATTGATAGCAGCGCAGCCATTGGCTCCCGCTGCTGTCAATCAAATTCAATGACGCAGGCGCATGGGGGGGGCGGGGCCGAGTCCGCCATTCGCGTTTATGGACGCAAATGCTGGACTCGGGAGCACGCCTGCAAGGCAACCCCCCCTCCCAGAGAGCGATTCTCCTAGGGGGTTATCTGATGCGGGGAGGAGCCGCGAGAGCTGTCAGGGGACCCCAGAAGACGAGGTTTGGGGCCACTCTGTGCAAAACGAGCTGCACAGTGGAGGTAAGTATGATATGTTTGTTATTTAAAATCAAGCCTTTACAATCTCATGGTCACGTTATACCCATTGTAAAATTAATATTTATTAAACAAGGACTGTTTTTTTTTTTAAGCCTAGGTAATCTATCTTTGCAAACTTTAAGGGGGGCTCTGGACCCTGTGGCTTTTTCTTACAGGTAAATAAAGAATAAAAATGATGTATCGCATAACATAAAAGATTTGACATAATTTAGTCATGCTTAGTTATAATTTAAAACCATTAATTTTAGATTCCAGAGGCCAAGCCCCCAAGCCTCTGGTTATAAGCAGTTTTTGAAATATCAAATCACTCAACTATATTTTGTCCTTTGTTTATGCTATCCTTGTTGTATTTTATTAATAGCATGTGTTTACTTAAGGCGATAACATTGATTCCTGCGTATCCTTTAGGCTGTAGTGTTCTCAGAAACCCCAGTTAAATCAAACAGCAAAATGTATGTCATTTAAGTTTTATTTGTCATAAAAAATGTAACTAAAGTGAAAATTAACAAAAAAAAATTCCCCAACAAGAGAATAGTTTATTATTGAGAGTACCAAAGAAAAAAAGCGGTGTTCCCTTCTAGCCCCTTCTGGGACTTTTATAATAAAATTAAAATTTGTTTTCAAAAAGCTTTTTGAAAGAAGGAAAAAATAGAATTTTTAAAAAAAATACAGATTGCTTCCAAGATTCGAGGTGACAGTAGAACTAAAGGCAAAACTTTTTTATTTGAATAGAGCGAAGGGGGATAAACACCCCTGTTTTTATTGCTGTCTGTGTCACTGTTAGGCCCCTTTCACACGGACGGACCGTCTATCAGTTTTTCTTCCATCCGTCGACGGACGACAATGCATTCCTATGGGCAGACAGATGAACATCCGTCACCATCAGTTAACCTCCGCTTCCGTTTTTATCCGTTTTTTTAAACGTACAAGGCTACGTTCAGATCCGTCAAAACGAATATTAACTGACGTTGACGGACATCGTCCGTCAACGTCCAATCCGTTAAGATCCGTTAAGATCCGTTTTGTGTTTATCTGTGAACTCAACCTCTTAAAGGCACAGGCACACATATAAACGGAACAAAACTTATACAAAAACGGATGAAAAAACGGACGTAAACGTGTGCATTTACGGATGTAAGCGGACAAAAAACAGATGAAAACGGACATTAACGGAACGGATGACGGATGAAAACGGATGAGACAACGGATAAGAACTGATACGTTTTTGACGTGCCTAAACTGACTGCGTCCGTGTGAAAGGGGCCTTAAGGAGATTTACCCTCTACATTTGTCCTGTTTACAATTAAAAGGAAAAGAAAAAACAACATTTTGGGTTGTCCGTCCGCAGAACAGGAATACAGGGGAAAAATGGTGACTCTGGTGACAACCAGGGATTCCTTCGCTTTGGTGGGATTTCCTACCACTTCCAGTTGTGGCTATGGGACAGGAAGTGAAGGGAAATCTCCCCAATGGGACACAGATGGCAAAAATAAAATATAACCCCCATCCCTTACTCTATCTAAAATGAAAAATAAAAATTGCCCTTAGTTATACTAGCAATACCATTAAAACCAAGCCTCAAGGAACTACAGTATATATACCAACTAGTAAAAGCAAAGACCACAAAGCTTAGCTTTTTGGTGCAACCAGTATATTTGAAGCCAATGGGGTTGATTTACTAAAATTGGAGAGTGCAAAATCAGATGCAGCTGTGCATGGTAGCCAATCAGCATCTAACATTAGCTTGTTCGGTTAAGCTTTGACAAAAAAACATGGAAGCTGACTGTTTTCTATGCAGAGTTGCACCAGATCTTGCACTCTCCAGTTTTAGTAAATCAACCCCAATATGTGATCCATATGGTTTTTCACATATCACTGCTCTTTCCAAAATGTTATTAAATACAACCATACAAGCACATTCTGCTAAATGAAATGTTCAAACAATTTCCAATTTTTTTCCACCTTCTTCTGCATTAATTTTTGAATCTCAGTGCTTTTGGTCTTCTCTAGCCCTTTTCAGCCCTACCTGGCAACATGTACTCACTCCAGAGTTGGTTGTAAATCATTGATTTGTACCACTGTAATGATAATGACAATGGTAAGTAACCCATGTCTGCGCAATGAGTATTGGCACATCTACTTATAGTTTTAGAGGTGCATGTGACAGGCTGATAATACAGGAACTGCCTCTACGTGAACCTTTAGGGTGGAATTAGCAGGTATTCTTTTAATGAACGCTTCATAATTAGATTTGAAACAACCTATTAAATCACATTAAAATTCTAAAGCTTTTATAAGATTTTAGTAATTGGGTTTAGGTCTACTTTAATAATATTATACAGGTTCCTTATAAATAATTAGACTGACATTACACTCCACCCAATGTTTAATCTATGGGTGGACACTGATGGGCTAATACTACTACTGGCTTCCTATTTCTCTCTGTGTGTCCAGCAATGCAGAAGATCACATATCCTCTGGAGCCTACAAGCTCAATGCTACCTAGATTCTCAATACTGTAAATACACTGAAGGTTCTACCTGTAAAAGTGAGAAGGAGGATGATTAAATATTTTTAAGTTTAACAAAAATGAAATATCAGCTTTTGAGTATATTGTCTTTTCAAACATAAGCTCTAAGGAAAGCTATTCAAATTACTACTTTATCTCATGTATCCAATAAACCCAGCCATACACTCATGTTTAATACTTATGCTGGGCTTTCTGTTTGCAGTGTGCGTAAAGCATTTCAAAAATGCTTAGATTTCATAAGGTGCTCTAAGGAATGTGTGTTAGGATTCTACTTTAAAAAGAAAAAAAAAATTATAAGTCACAAGCATTAGCCTATGAAATAGTGTATGAGTACTTCTCATGGTCTGCACAAACTCAATATGGTACAAGGGATTTGAGAATGACCATTTGTACAATGAATACTGTATTCACATACAGCTTCAATACAGCTTTGGTTAGGTTTATACTTGTGCGTCGATGCAATTTGTTCATTTTTTATGCATTTCTCATGTGTCTGTCATGCACTTCCATTGAAGTCCATAAGGCCACAAACACTGTACTGCACCAATAGAAATGCCTGTACATGAAAGCGCTTCCATTCACCAGGATTTCTCTTGTTGCCCATTGTCGCCTGGCTGAAGTGAGATAAATCGCACAGGTGCGAACAGTGACTAAATTAATAATTTAAAGCTGTTCACTCTGAATACCCATCATGTCCAAGGAAAATGGAACAAAATGTATTTTACTTTGTGCAAGATGGGACCTTCACCTAAATTACTAAGCTACATGAACATTCTCTACTGCTTTACTAAAAAATCATCATAAATTATATCAATACATTGTAAACGGAAAGGACAGAAGCTATACATGAAGTTTCTGCCCTTGTCTTTTGAAATGTATTGCTATAGAATTTATCTTTTTGAAGCATGCATTACATATGTTTCTTTGAAGTATGCAGAGATCTACTAAAATGTAGGGGGAGGTGTCAGTTTAGTTTTTTTTTCAGTATTAACTGCTATAACTTAATCTTAATCGCTTTTTAAAGAATGGCGGTACCTCTAATCAAGAGAGTAGATTTTGGCATTAAGTGAATACAATTCTATTGCAGACTGGACCCTCAAAACTACTTCCTAATGACTCCAGTTAAAAAAAAAAAAATAGAGCCCCGTGAAAATGTATCTGTTTTTTTTTTTTAATACGGAATAATTTTAGCAACAAATATTGCAAATAAATTACAGGCGATCTAAGGAATTAGGTTTGGTTATTTCTGCATTGGGTAACTGCATATATGCTGTATGTCCCAATATCTTGCTAATCTACCATTACATGTGTTATGCCATTATTTGCTTTTGTAGAGATTGAAAAGAAGTAACAAACTCCATAAAAAAATGTAATCTGTTGTAGCTTACCCACCCTAAGGAGGCTGTATTTTTTTTTATTCTTCAGGCTTTGTTTTCCCTTAGTGTTAACCTGGTGATCCTGCCAGTAACACATTTCCCTGTCATAGGGTGGCATTGCACAAGCATTGCACTATATCTATGAAGGAGCAATATTGTCACCCTAAGCTTCTCTCCTGATTTGGACTGCAAACAGAGATTGTGTAGCTTGAATTAGATCTCATTCTGTTTAAGATTTCAGTTCAGTACACAGGGATTTACAAGGAAACAAGATTTGTGGCAGAATCAACAGGTAGTTTTTTGTACATACATACATTTAAACAATACCTAAATCCAAGAGCAAAAATTATTATAATTAAAAATACTTAGCCTGAAAACTAATGCAACTACCATATCTAAAAACAGGTAAGCTACAATATATTACATTTTTGTTCTTGGGCTTACTTTTTACTCTTTTTACTCTAAAATTACTGCATTAAGTAAATAAATATAAGGTATCATTCTGCAGGTGTAATTGTGATTTGTTACCTGAATCCATTTGAGCGATAGGGAAAAAATAATTTCCAGCACAAGTATTGCAAAAAAAACACTTTACAAAATTACCCTAAAATATATTCCATATAAATGCACCTTCATTGCTTTTTAGAATAATGTTTGGACCCTAATCAAGAAAACACATTGGGGTTGATATTTACTAAAACTATAGAGTGTAAAATCTGTTGTATGGTAGCCAACCAGCTTCTAACTTCAGCTTGTTCAATTAAGCTTTGACAAAAAATACTGGAAGTTGATTCCATGCAGAGGTTTCTATGCAGAGCTGCATCAGATTTTGCGCTCTCCAGTTTTAGCAAATCAACCCCGTAGACACAATTAAAGCAGAACTTTTGGATACATTTCTTTTTTGAGGGGGTGCGGGTACCTGGTTTTGACAGGTACCCTCTCCCACATCTGCTCAGATCTCCTAGTCCCCCCTCTCCCCTTGACACATCACCCCATGTCACCCTGGAATAGACTTCTTCCAAAGGTGGTTCTGGCCAGCTCAGTAGATTGCTTTAAGAAAGGCCTGGATTCTTTCCTAAATGTACATAATATAACTGGGTACTAACATTTAAAGTTGATCCAGGGAAAATCTGATTGCCTCTCTGGGATCAGGAAGGAATTTTTCCCCCTGCTGTAGCAAGTTGGAGGGGGGGTTGCCTTTCTCTAGATCAACTGTGGGTATAGGATTTGGTATATGGGATTGTATGATATTTTTTTTATTTTTTTTATGGTTGAACTAGATGGACTTTGTCTTTTTTCAACCTAAATATGTAACTATGTCACAGGTCCTAGAAGGCTGTGGGACCATTCTCAAATCGCAGAGCGGCTCGCAAATGTGCAGTGGGAAGCTGGCTGTGAAGGCACAAAGGAGTCTCAGCAGGCTACCCTTAGTAAACATGTCGGCACTGGAGACCCAAAGACTGGCGAAGAACCAGCCCGGGTGAGGACAGCTCTGGATTCTTTGACAGGGTAAGGGCTCTTTCACACAGGGCGGATCAGTGCAGATCCGCCCCGTGGATAGCCGCTTGCTCAGCGGGGATTGCCGGAGCGATCTCCGCTGAGCAGGAAGATGACAGGTCCGTCTCTGCACACAGCGCAGGGACGGACCTGTCAGAGCATCGCTCTCCCCTATGGGGGATCGGGTGACGACGGACCATAGAGTCCGTCATCATCCGATCCACTCTGCAGACGGATGAAAAAATGGGGTTTTCCTCCGTCTGCAGAAACGGAGCATAGCGGGCACGGACGAGAGCAGGTGTCAGCGGATGCTCATCCGCTGACACCCGCTATCCCATAGGGATACATGTATGTCCGTTTTTCATCCGAAAACGGATGGATGAAAAACGGACATACGGTCCGTCCGTGTGAAAGAGCCCTAAGAGTCTTTTTATTGAAAGTCAGCAGCTAAAGTATTTGTAGTTGCTGACTAATATTTCTGATACATCCTGAAGATCCTCGTAAGTGTAATCTCATACACTCAACTTTCATTCTTTAGTTCTACTTCTGAGAAATGTGTGCACATACTGTTATGTAATTTATCACTTTTTTTTCTGCATGTTCTACTGTGGGAGATGTACTTCAATAATTAACAATTACACACCAAACACTCTGTAAATGGTTGAACAGACATAATGCACTAATTTCATTACGTCAAAAGAGATTGTGTAATTTACTTGGCGTAAGAATATGATTTCTTGTACACGAGTATTAACGCATTACCTACATCATCCAGATGTTAGGAAATAAAAGAGGATACTTCTGTAGGTAGTGCTTCTATAGTGCCCCGCAGTCATCTGCAGAATGAGTATATTCTTTATGGGAAAACCTGCTTATTCTAGTGACAATTACTGGACACTAAACAAAGCACACTGGAAGTACAGTTCCACTGTATGTAGGGCTGTGGACTATAGGATTTGTAGTGTGTATAGAGCAATGCATATGACCACACCTAGCATGCACTGGTTATTCCAAATAAACAGAAGAGATGGGGGAAAAGGAGAGATTCAGAAGCTTAGAGAGTATGTTACAAGGAGGCAGAAAAACACAGAAACTATTTCATAAACAAAAGATTACAAGGCAATTAAGTGGTGGATGTGTATAGATTGTTTTTTAGGAATATTGTTTAGTGCCACGTTAATTATGTGATATTAACTGGCCATCTGGATAATGCTGAAATCTGTATGTGCCTTCTACTAGTAACAATAATTTTTTTATTAAATGTTTTAACCGCTTGCTGACCAGCCGCCGTCATTATACTGCGGCAGGTTGGCAAACCGCCATAGGTATACGTCGGCCGCTTCAAGAGCTATAAGGGGCACGCGCAACGCTGGAGCCGATCTGTCAATGTAAACAGACAGATCTCTGTTCTGTCAGGGAAGTAGAGAGAGATCTGCTGTTCCTAGTGATCAGGAACAGCGATTTCTCTGTACTCCCAGTCAGTCCACTCCACCCACAGTTAGAAACACCTCCCTAGGGAACACTTGACCCCTTGATCGCCCCCTAGTGTTAACCCCTTCACTGCCAGTGACATGTATACAGTAATCAGTGGCTATTCTTAGCTCTGATCGCTGTATAAATGTCAATGGTTCAAAAAGTGTCAAAAGTGTCCAATCTGTCTGCCGCAATGTCGCAGTCCTGCTAAAAATCGCTGATCACCGTCATTACTAGTAAAAAAATAAATTATAATAAAAATGCCATAATTATATCCTCTATTTTGTAGACAGTATACCTTTTGCAAAAAACAATCAATATACGCTTATTGCAATTTCTTTTACCAAAAATATGTACAAGAATACATATTGGCCTAAACTGATAAAGACATTTTTTTTTACTTTTTTTTTAGATATATTATAGCAAAAAGTAAAAAATATATATATATATTTTTTTTTATTTTTTAATTATCGCTCTTTTTTTGTTTATAGCGCAAAAAATAAAAACCGCAGAGGTGATCAATAACCACCAAAAGAAAGCTCTATTTGTGGGGAAAAAAGGACATACATTTTGTTTGGGTACAACGTCGCAAAAAATGGCCTGGTCAGGAAGTGGGTAAATCCTTCTGGGGCTGAAGTAAGTAAATTTCAGCAAATTTGCTAGCTTGGTTTTTACCAATTACTGTTGAATTTTTTCTTATGGAACATCTTCACTGTGGTAAGCCACACCTCATGCTATGTTTTACTTGTCTATTTGAAACCAGACCTGTTTTTTTCTGATGCCTGTTATACGTACTTTGTGTATATTGTTGATAATAAAACAAATATATATACTAGTGAGGGAAAAAAGTATTTAATCCCCTGCTGATTTTGTACGTTTGCCCACTGACAGTGAGAGACAGAATAACAACAAAAATATCCAGAAAAACGCATTTCAAAAAAGTTATAAATTGATTTGCATTTTAATGAGTTAAATAAGTACTTGACCCCTTTGCAAAACATGATTTAGTACTTGGTGGCAAAACCCTTGTTGGCAATCACAGAGGTAAGACGTTTCTTGTAGTTGACCACCTCAGGAGGGATTTTGTCCCACTCCTCTTTGCAGATTCTCTCCAAGTCTTTAAGGTTTTCGAGGCTGACGTTTAGTAACTCAAACCTTCAGCTCCCGTCACATATTTTCTATGAGGTTAAAGTCTGGAGACTGGCTAGGCCACTTCAGGACAATAATGTGCTTTTTCTTAAAACAACTCCTTTGTTGCCATGGGCGTGTATTTTGGGTCATTGTCGTGCTGGAATACCTATCCACGACCCATTTTCAATGCCCTGGCTGAGAAAAGGAGGTTCTCACCCAAGATTTGACAGTACATGGCCCGTCCATTGTCCCTTTGATGTGGTGAAGTTTTCCTGTCCCCTTAGCAGAAAACACCCCCAAAGCATATTGTTTCCATCTCCATGTTTTACGTGGGGTTGGTGTTCTTTGGGTCATAGGCAGCATTTCTCCTTCTCCAAACACAGCAAGTTGAGTTGAGGTCAAAAAGCTTGATTTTGGTCTCATCTGACCACAACACGTTCACCCAGTTCTCCTCTGAATCATTCAGATGTTCATTAGCAAACTTCAGATGGGCCTGTACATGTGCTTTCTTGAAAAGGAGGACCTTGCGAGCGATGCAGGATTTCAGTCCTTCACGGCAGTGTGCCTTCACGGCAGTGTGTTACCAATTGTTTTCTTGGTGACTATGGTCCCAGCTGCCTTCAGATCATTGACAAGATTTCCCTGTGTAGTTCTGGGTTGATTCCTCACCATCACTCATGATCATTGAAACTCCACGAGGTGAGATCTTGCATGGAGCCCCAGACCATGGGAGATTGACAGGTATTTTGTGTTTCTTTCATTTGCGAATAACCACACCAACTGTTGTCACCCTCTCACCAAGCTGCTTGGCGATGGTCTTGTAGCCCATTCCAGCCTTGTGTAGGTCTACAATCTTATCCCTGACATCCTTGGACAGCTTTTTGGTCTTGGCCATGGTGGAGAGATTGGAATCTGATTGATTGCTTCTGTAGACAGGTGTCTTTTATACAGGTAACAAGCTGAAATTAGGAGCACTCCCTATAAGAGAATAATCTCAGAAATCTTGCTGGTTGATAGGAGATCAAATACTTATTTCACTTGATAAAATGCGAATCAATTTATAACTTTTTTGAAATGCATTTTTCTGGATATTTTTGTTGTTATTCTGTCTCTCACTGTTAAAATAAACCTACCATTAAATTTATAGACCGATCATTTTTTTGTCAGTGGGCAAACGCACAAAATCAGCAGGGAATAAAATACCTTTTTCTCACTGTAAATATACATTTTAAACATTTATGCCAATCAAATGCTTTGAAGACAGAGCGGAGGCGGGCCGTGTTGTGCTATGCGTGTCCATGAATGCACACAGTCCAGCTCAAGGTCGAGTACCTACGTCTGCCCCCATTGCAAGAAGTTTGCTAAGGGGGCAGACTGAGAAAAGGAGAAGTGGACAGCGCTGGCAGGGGACCCCAGAAGAGGTGGCTCTGTGAAATACCATTGTACAAAGTAGGACAGTGTAACATGTTTATTTTTTTAATTAAAAAAAATTAACGTTAGAAACTCTTTAAAAAAGTGAATATCTAGATGCCTAATTGTTTTTGACAAGATGGATTTATCATTCATTTTGACTTCGCTGTGTGCCTAGTTTTGACAATGTTTAAAAATAATGAAAGCACTTTTCCATATGTTTTCATTATTTAAATAATATGATCAGGAGCATTTATTTGTATTTATTTTTTATCAGGTAAGTATGCAGTAGTGCACAGGAAACATAATGTTTATCCCTTTGTAGCTAACAGTTGGAGAGTACAGTGGTTTACCATTATGCCCAGCAGTTTGCTTGAATTTACCTCCAGGCGCTCTGGTGCCCACACACACAAGAGAGGAAAGTGGTAAGAGAGGATCAGCTGTTGCTGCTTGCGTGTGTGTGTGTCCACAAGACTCTTAACACATACAGCCAATGTTGTTTCTGCCTCCATCCACTAGAGGGCACCTAGGGGTATTAACTACAAAGAGAGACTCTGAGAAAATTGTGGAGGATTGTGGGAAGTTTAGTTGGCAGGAGGGATTAAACTGTGAAAAAATAAATAAATGAATAAATTAATAATTAATTCATTATTTCCAAACCGCGGTATGGAAATAATGTATTAATTTATTTTTTCAATTATTTGACCACAAGTCACACTACGGGCTGCTCTGATTTATTATATTTTATTATATTATTATTCTTTGGGCCAGGGTGCGTGGCTTATAGGTTTCATCTTTTTTGTTAGGAACTAAGCTGTACCTGGCTGGAAAACTACAACTCCCATGACAGAGACATAAATGAGGAGCAACAAGAGTGATTTTCCTCTGTTGAAGGAGGAAGAACTCTCTCTTTGGGGAGACCAGACAGATACAGATGATAATCCACTTGTGTGTAGTGAGAGTGGTGAGCTGGACATCTTTAATTGGAAGCAGAGCTGACATTATCCTTGAGCCGTGGACCACAACCTGGACAGCAGGGTGCCTGCTGTGCAATAAAGACCCACATTCTGAGTATACAACCAGGGAGAAAAAGAGGACAGTCGTTTTGCCAGTCATAACTAAAAGCCTCTGTGCATCCAGGACTAGTGATCAGCTGCTGCCCAATCATATATTGCAGCTTCTAACAGAAAGACAGATTTGCTGGCTAGGAACACCTGACCCTTGCATGCATGGACTCTTAAAGTATCAGTACCCTGAGTGCTCCAGCACAAGGATTTGGACCACAATGAGGTGGCCAGCAGAAGGTTTAGAGCAAGTGTTTTATTTTATTTTAAGACTGTTGCTGTGATAATGACCTATATGTCCTTTTACTAGTTAGGGATACCTATAGCAGGTGTAAGAAAGAGCTGGACATTTAATGTTTGCTGCCTGAAAAGTAAACCGTTCAGATGCTACATTATTACTATTTGATACCGTTTGATTGTTGCAGGTTATACTTTAATTGTTTATAACACTGCAGTATATCTTCTGTGAACTAATATGATAAAATATTTTTTTCTGGTTGATTCACCTTTGTGCATTTCTCTTTCACAATCATCTTTGGCAATACACTTTGCTACTATTTAAATGATTTGGTTCCATTTTTCTGGTGTATATGTTTTGCTGTGTTTGGGGGTAGTTATACACACAGGTGTCCTCAGTACAGCCAGGTATGTCAAATACATATATATGTTCACAAAAAAGCACATTAACTCCTTCCCACCTGCCTTGGTGTCCCTTTAAAAAGTTCTGAACACCAGGGGTGGGAATGATCAGCCAATAACATGTCTATTGTGGTTGGCTGTCACAGTGGTCACATAATTGGGAGCCAGTCTCGCTGGCTACTGATCAATAGTGGAGACCAAGAGCTGTCTTTAACAGCACAGAAACATTGGCTGCACAGTGATGTGGCATGTGGGTGTTAAAGCCCACCATTTTGTCATTGTGCATATGTGTTGGTCATTGTTAGGGAGTTTAAAGGGGTTGTAAAGTCAGAAGGTTTTTTATCTTAATGCATTCTATGCATTAGGATAAAATGCCTTCTGTGTGCAGCAGCCTCCCCAGCACCCCCTAATACTTACCTGAGCCCCCTCTCTGTCCAGGGCCATTGGCTCCTGTGGCTGTCAATCAAAGTGAGTTAGCCAATCAGGAGAAGGAGGGGACGGGCCCGAATGGCAGCTCCGTGTCTGGATGGACACATGGAGCTGGAGCTCAGCTTGGTGCCCCCATAGCAAGCTACTTGCTGTGGGGGCACTCGACAGGAGGAAGGGGCCAGGAGCAGCAAAGAGGGGCCCGAGAAGAGGAGCATCCAGGCTGCCCTGTGCAAAACCACTTCACAGGGCAGATAAGTATAACATGTTTGTTATTTGAAAAAAAAACAAGGTTGGCCTCGACCCTTTTGGGCTGTGACATCCCCCCTGACCCTTCCCTTGCCCTCCTGAACCACCCCTCACAGGACCTCCCAAAGGCGCAGTTGCGCCTCCTTCTCCAACTCACTACAGCTGCCAAGCAGATACTAGCAAAGAGCTGGAAAACCCCTAATCTAAACATCGCCGAAGTCAGGAATAGAGTCACACAAGCGATGATACACAGTAAAATCGAAGCTACGATTCTGGATAGAATCCCCCAACATCTTAAGATATGGCATCCTTGGGCAGAGAAATTTCTCCCGCCCGACTTTGACACCACCTTACTGGAACCCTGAGACCTCTTCAACCTGGTATTCCGCAAAAATAAAGACTTACCACTTCCGTGCGAGCCACCTGGCCAACCTCTCTCGTCTCCCTCGATTTTCCCCCCCTCGTTAACCCTTCTACACTCCCAACCTTAACCACTATTGCTGACTCTCCCCCTTGACCCCCCCCTCTTCTCCCCTCCTACTGTCTCTCTTGCTTTACTCCCCTCCGGAACCCCCCCAATATGGTAACCTATATTTACGTTACTCTGACCCTTGCTGTTACCACCCCTACTACAGCAGAGCTCTCCTATAACCCACTGATATACTCTAATTGGACCCTGGTCCTGGTTTGCACTTGTTTCTGTTCAATTTAAGTTGTTCTTGATTCAATGTTGTGCCGGCTGGCGCAACACTTTTGGCTATCCCCCTTTGCCGTTTTGCACTACTTGTAACTCAACGCTCTGTACAACACTGTATACTGCAACTAAATGACCTGTAACAGTAAATGTTCCTGTATTCTGTACCTTGTTTGTTACCAATAAAATATTTGAAAAGAAAAAAAAACAAGGCTTTACAATCACTTTAGGCTAAACTTATTTTTCTGTTTTAAATAGAATGGAGAGGGATTAGAACACCTGTCAGGTTTTACTTCTGTCTATCTTATTCCATTAGGGTGATTCACCCTCTTGGTTGTTCCTGGTGACCATTATCCCCAATATCCCAAATATTGTGCAGTCACCAGAACACGATTACAAAGGAAACCTTCCAAAAGAGACACTAGTTCTGGGGATAAACAGCATTTCCCCCACTTTGGAATTATTTTCTCTTGCTTCCTGTTGTGGCTATGGGACAGGAAGTAAAAGAAAATATCCCCTATTGGACACAGATGGCAAAAAACCTGACATGGGGTTATAACCTTTCCTTACCCTATCCAAAATGAAACAAAGTTTTGCCTTTAGTTCCACGTTAAGGCTCTAAGCACTGGCAATGGGTGGTTTATTTTTAATTGAGCACATGCTCCTGCGCCTGAAAGTTCACACATTCTCTTAGTGCTGGGTGCTAGAGTGCAGAGGGTGTTCCAGCCCCTGTCAACCTGCTGCCACTCTGCTATGTAGCCAGCGGACTGCCCCCCCACTCCCTCTCTTGGTACCCTACTGTAGTGATGTTTAGGATATTAGATGTAACACAGAATTTCCTTGATATAAGTAACACATTGCTTTACTCCAGGTTATATATATATATATATAAATATATATATATATATATATATATAAACCTCCCCATGGTAAATAGGTGACACTAAATTGTGCAAAAGTAGATATAAAGACAAGTACTGAGGGGGCAGTGAGGAGAGAAAACCATTAGTGAAACTTCACAGCACTGAATTTGTAGAGCTGCGATCAAGTACCCTTTTGATCTCCACTAACAATAAAATGATCGTTTTGGGTGGACCTCACATTCACAAATGAATTATTTTGTTCACATTTTGGTTAGGTTGGCAAGAGCAGATGCAGTTGGCTACAATTTCAGATATTAAAAAAATATGGATCAAAACATTTTTGACATAACCAGTTCAACATTTTGAATAACTCAGTACAGCTCTGTATATATTTATATAACGTATTGCTAAGGGGGAACGATGCTTTGTCTCTTACATTTATGTTAATTAGAAATGAATAGCACTTCTCATGTGTTTTCTTATGCTACTGTAAAGCTAAAATGGGCACATGGCCATTAAACAATAAATGGACGGGAAATGAGGTGTGTCAAGGGTTTCAGCCTGAAGTCACATACACTGAGAGTTCCAGTTCACCCTCTGGACCTTCCTCCCACTACTTGTAAGATCTGTTATCAGTGTGGGAGTTCAAAAGCATTAATTTCCTTGCAGATTACTTCACTAATTCAAAATAAATGTAACTAAAAAAAATAAAGACTAATTTCCAAATGCAATGTTTTTTTTAGAAATGCTTGCTACATTATTGTTTTCAGGAAAAGGACTTTGGTTAAGTGTCCCATGAAAAAAAAAAACAGAAAAAGGTCATACAAACTGGCAATCAGTAATATAAATTATAAGTTTATTTCACATTACAATAAAATAGACATTTTTGGAGAGAGAATTCTATGCTAGGTTTCCCAGGCCTTCATTTTTTTTCTTCTAGTGCTAGCTCTGTATGTTTCTGCTAAATGGACATAAACGGTCAATTGTGTACAATTGTGCATAACTATCTCTTGGAAACTAGAAAATAAAACGTTAACATCTATGGCCAACTGTACTTTATATATGTACAATATGTGTTTCATGTAAATGGTTTACTGAACTTTAAAGGCAAAGGTAGGAACAAAGTAAGGTGTATCTGAAATGTACTCTGGTGAGTGGATTGACTCCTTGTAAATTTTCTACATTTGATAATGATCTCTACAATATAAAATAGTGTATGATCTCCTTTAAAGACAGTCTATTCCTATCCTTAATATTTTTCCATGACTTTAGGGATGGTGGATCTATGCTTAAACCATCTTAGACCGCAGTTGAGCCATTGGACTTGTTAGTAATGTCTAAGAACACAGGCAAATACTGTTGTTTGATATACTACAACTGTCTTCTTGCATGCTCTCTCTCTCTCTCTCTCTCTCTCTCTCTCTCTCTCTCTCTCTCTCTCTCTATATATATATATATATATATACATATACACACAGGTGCATCTCATAAAATTAGAATATCATCAAAAAGTAAATTTATTTCAGTAGTTCTATGCAAAAAGTGAAACTCATATATTTTATATACAGTAGATGCGTTACACACAGAGTGATGATTTGGGGAACCATGTCATCTGCTGGTGTTGATCCACTCTGTTTTATCAAGTCCAAAGTCAGCGCAGCCCTCTACCTGGAAATTCTAGAGTACTTCATGCTTCCCTCTGCTGACCAGCTTTACGGAGATGCTAATTTGATTTTCCAGAAGTACTTGGCACCCGCCCCCACACTGCAAAAAGTACCAATACCTGGTTTAATGATCATGGTATCACTGTGGTTGATTGGCCAGCAAACTCGCCTGACCTAAACCCCATAGAGAATCTGTGGGGTATTAACAAGAGGAAGATGAGAGACACCAGACCCAACAATGCAGACGAGCTGAAGGACGCTATCAAAGAAACCTGGGCTTCCATAACACCTCAACAGTGCCACAGGCTGATCGCCTCCATCCCACGCCACATTGATGCAGTAATTCATGCTAAATGAGTCCCGACCAAGTATTGAGGGCATACTATACTGTACTTATCAGTAAGCCAACATTTCTGTAATAAAAAAAAAATTTGTGTTGGTCTTATGTAATATTCTTATTTTCTGAGATACTAACTTTGGGATTTTCACTAGCTGTAAGACATAATCATCAAAATTAAAAGAAAGAGATGCTTGAAATATATCACTCTGGGTGTAATGCATCTATATAAAATATATGAGTTTAGCTTTTTGAATAGAATTACTGATATAAGCCCTATCCCCCTGAACAGGGCACCATGGTGCTACGCATTCCCTTTCCAACTTCCCTCAAATCACATCCCAGGTCCTACTCTCTGAGTCGGTCACATGGTATGTACAAAACCAGAGCTTTCCTCTGCCCACTCTCCACTGTTCCCCATATTGGGAAATCCTAGCTTCCCCCTAGGCATAGAACATGGCCATTTGGGAACCTCTTGGAGAGGGGCTGCTTTCAAGCGTCCCATTTTTTAATTGCTAATGCCTGGCCCACAATCTCCATATTGACGGAGCCGGATGGCCAGTTTACATTATCTCACTGGCAAGTGCTTCAGCACTTCTTCCGAACCCTATGTCCCCCACCCCCCTGACTAATTTCCGTGGTCAGCGGACTCTGTTTCTAATCATATTGTGAGGACAAGGACCCCCTCCCCCGTTCCCTCTCTAAGATGTATGCCCTGCTTGTCTCCCCTCTGGATGATTTTATTATGCCGAGCCTTAGCAAATGGGAAGGGGACCTCAATAGGACCTTCACAGCCATCCAGCATCATAATATCATCCACCTCTATCTGAAATCATCCATCTGTACGAGCACGCAGGAATAAATTACTGACGCGCTGGTACCTTACCCCGACGGCTTTGAGTAAATTCTATCCAGAGGCCTCAAATCGATGATGGAGATGTGGAGACGAGAGGGGGAATTTTCTTCATATCTTCTGGTCCTGTTTGAAGATCCAACAGTATTGGTCAGGGGTACAGAAGATCTCCCAACTTCGGACATACACAAAATCTGTCCTTCGTCACTTGATTAATGCTGCCAAGGCTTGTGTCACTCTGTGTTGGAAAGATCCAAATCCTCCCTCCATTTGGCTTAATAGGGTTAGGAGCATCAATACCCTGGAAGACTTGGTACTTACCGCTCAAAATAGAAGAGAACTATATACAAAAACATGGGCATATTGGAACATGTTCGTATATTCGGACTAGGGGGCTGCTCTGGGGATTGAGACCGTCAATCGTACTGTTGCACTTGCATATTTCATCACCCTGGTTCCCACCTCGCCCCTTTTTATTTTCTCCCCCCCCCCTCTACTCCCCCTCTTCGTCACCTTTTGTTTCGGCACTCTCTGAGTTATCCCTATACCTCTGTAATTTAGCTTCCTCCAAACCACAACTGCTAAGTGTCCTCTCGTGTAAACACGAACTGAATATTCATGGTCAACAACTGATTATTGGAAGTGACAAATTTGTACTTGGTTATTATTGATGTCACACTACTTTGTCGCTCAGCGACTTTGCTCTATACTGTGTTACCCTGTTAATAGTGATTGTCCCTAAGTTTGTTATGTCATTCACCCCTAGTGCCTTTGTTATATTATATTCTGATGGATACTTTTTTTTTTATCGGTATAGAAAAATAAAGAATTACTGAAATAAATTAACTTTTTGAAGATATTCGAATTTTATGAGATGCACCTGTGTGTATATATATATATATATATATATATATATATATTTATATAATGTTACAGAATGATCTTGATATGTCTGTTCCTGCTTGTTTGTATAATATTTTCCCACGACTTAGCTAAGACCTTTAATGAAAATAAAAAGATTATCATGTTTCTGAGAGGTATTCATAAACCTCAGGGTTCATTAAAGTCTCAGTGTAAAAACACGCAACGAGTTTTTCTTGGAAATACTCCCCGTCTATATTTTAGGATTGTGCACAAGGCTTGACCCCATTGTTTGTAAAGCCTATAATGCACAGGCTAATCTCCTGGAGATCTTCTGGGTAGAAAAATATGGTAGTAATAACTATAATGTAGTTAGGGAGATAAGACTGATTACAAGCCACCACCAAAGAAACAAATACCAACATGGCTTTCTATGGCAGTGAGGGAATGGGAAAGTGGAAGTGTTTTTCATTACAATCAGTTTCCAAGTGTATTTCGAAAATGGTTTTAAAATTCAAATCAAGAATTAAACAGGCTGCTTATGAATCCAATCCACAAGAGTTTTCATATTAAAAAGCTCAGATACAATGCTTTCATTAAATCAATATATAACTGCTATTATTGCCCTTCACAGCTAAAATAGCTAAGGAAAAGAAGTTAAGATATACAGAGCAGGACCTCCATGGCGTCCACACCCCTACAATATAGCTGGTCAAGCTGTCACACCGACAGCAGTTCAACTGCAACTCCACTCTATACAAAGCTAAAAAAAAAGGTTGGACTGGAGATGCAGTAAATTTTATGCAAAATGTAAATCAGCTGTGTAAGCACATGGATGGTATTTTTACCATTACTGCTATTACTGAATTGATTCATCCTCCACCAGATCAGACAGATCTGCATAGTAATACTCAGACACAGCAAACAATTGCAGTTCTCAAATTCTCCATATCAATTCAAGCAATGCAGGAATCCAAACAGTAGTGATAAAGAAATTGTATGATGTTCTGCCGATTGGACTAATCCACATCAATATACAGTATATACTGTGTATTATTTATAGAAATTCTCTTTTTTTGGGATATTATAGGAAGCAGAGAGTTTTAGTTAGCCTGCTTGTATATCCTTGTGGATGTTCTCTAAGTATGAAGTGATTCATCTCAGTAATTTGCTGTGTAAGTTGGCTCCAACAGGGTGTGCTAGAGGTGACATTCTGTATTAAAGACATTTGATGACCTAGTCAATCAGTAGACGGGGGTTTTCTGATGCATGCTGGGAAAGTTATTAAAGCTGAGCTTGCACCAATAAGTGAGCATATTTCATACACTGGTGAAGTTGGCAATTATTGTAGTAGTCATGGCTAGGAGGTCGCTCACTTGGCACTGCCACCATTCACAGAATGTCTTGTATTTTTCCAATGATTACAAGGCATGCTCTGATTATAACGTCACTGCTCCCCCTCTCCACCTTGTCCATCAGAGAACACCTTGTATTCATTAAAAAAATAAATACAAGGCATTCTGTGAATGACAGCAATACCCAGCAGAACCTGGAAGATTACAGCTATCAAGGTAGTAGTGCTGTCTACTACAGAGTTTGCCAGCTGTCCCAGTAGTCTCAGAGAATGAAACATGCATACTTATAGTGGTATAAGCTGGATTAATATAAGTTTGCAATAAAGGTCATACCTAGATTTTAGCTTTAAATATTTGAGGCACCAACTAGCATGTGTCTTAGTATATGGGCATTTGCCTAGTGTGGAAGCAACTGTTACAACTACCTTGTTCCCAGGCCTTTGGGCCAAAGGATATGGAATGCTGCAAAAGCCCCCCTTACTGGGAGGACCCATTCAAGATGCTGGCTGCCATGGATGTTCTAATTGGGCCTAGAGGAGGCGGTGAGTGAGTGACTGAGCGTAAAATCAGCGTAACACAGGAACCTATCCATGATATCCTGCCTTAAAACATAACAATTGAGATAACGCTAGAACCTCAGTTGTCATTTAGCCTATTACAAGTTGATGTGTCCATCCAGCATATCTCTGCAAGAGAGGGACCCAAAAAGTTACGAAAGATGTTCAGAACAACAGAGACTGTGGTTGATTTATCAAAACTGGGGCGTTTAAATTCTGGTGCACCTGTGCATGGTAGCCAATCAGCTTCTAACTTAATTTTGTTCAATTAAGCTTTGACAAAGAAACCTGGAAGCTGTTTGGTTTCTATACAGAGCTGCACCAGATTTTGGCACTCTCCAGTTTTAGTAAAGCATTGTGTTCTATGTAGAAACCTTCAGGTATTGTGTACTCCTTCCTGTTCCCCATGCACTAATGCAATAAGATCTAAAAATTCCTAACTAAAGTCACTGGCACTGGCATATTTTGTACAACGTGAGGCATTTCCCAGAGATGAATGTGCCTAGGACCCTGTACACACGATAGGATTTTCCGACAACAAAACCGTGGATTTTTTTCCGAAGGATGTTGGCTCAAACTTGTCTTGCATACACACGGTCACACAAATGTCGGAAATTCCAAATGTCAAGAACGCGGTGAATTACAAGACGTACGACGAGCTGAGAAAAATGAAGTTCAATAGCCAGTGCGGCTCTTCTGCTTGATTCCGAGCATGCGTGGACTTTTGTGCGTCGGACTTATGTACACGATCGGAATTTTGAGAGCCTGCTCGCAAAAAACGTTTGTTGGCGGAAATTCCGACAACAAATGTTCGATAGAGCATACACACGGTCCGACTTTCCGACAACAAGCTCACATCCAACATTTGTTGTCATAAAATCCGATCGTGTGTACAAGGCATAACTGTTGGTCAGCTGAAGATCAATATTTCTTTAGTAATTTATCTATTGAAGAACAGTACAAAAGTACTATAACATATATTAGTCCTGCCTTATTATAGTTTTTTCTCTAAATACATTTTCTGAAGTGAAGATAGATAAGTGCACAAAAGTTTGTTGTTTTAGTATTGCTATTTGAAACAGACATTTTGCTGTTGATAAATCACTGGAGAAAAGATTGTATTTTATGCCTCCAAGACTTTATTTCTTTATGAAAGTTGAATAGATTTACTGATAAACAGCGTATACCACAGTGCCACTCAGCCATGCAGAGAATTTTCTTTATTTTTTTTTGTGCTGACACAGACGTTATTTATGGTGGTGAAAGCATAGCTGCGGGAGAGACGGAGTTTATGTAAGAAAAAGAAAACTTCTTGGCTTTCACAGCTACTCAGAAATTTCACGTGAATTTGTTGGCTAGAATTAGACCAAGATTTAAGTTGGCTTAGGTAATTATAGCTACACAATATCAGTTCCAGATCTTGGATTAACATACTGTGAGATCGTAGGCAAACAGTTTTACAGAGACAACAAATCTCTGTTGGAGTTGTGTAAAACAGTAAAGGCTTTGACACCTATAGAAACCAGTCAAAAAAGCTTTCTTTTCATTTTAACCTTTATCATGATAGCTTAAAAGTGGTTGCTGCCTTCAATACAGGCCAGCTTTTCTTATGCCGCGTACACACGGTCGGAATTTCCGATGGAACAGTCCGATGGGAGCTTTTCATCAGATTTTCCGACCGTGTGTATGCCCATCGGACTTTTTCTGTTGGAATTTCCGACGGACTTTGGATTGAGAACCTGTTCTTAATTTTTCCGACGGAAAACCTTTCTATTGGATTTTCCGATCGTGTGTTTGCAATTCCGACAAGCAAAATTCCGACGCATGCTCGGAAACAATTCAACGCATGCTCAGAAGCATTAAAGTTATCTTTTATAGTGCAGTCGAACATTTTTTAAGGCGTGGTATTATTGACCGTCGGAATTTGGTGTGACCGTGTGTAGGCAAGACAGTTTGAGCGAAATTCCATCGGAATTCCGACGAGAAAACCATCAGAGCTTTTTCAGACGAGAATTCCGACCGTGTGTACGCGGCATTAGAGACATTTCATTATAAGTTCTGCACCCCTGTGACCCTTTGTCAGCTGATGTCACTCTGGCGAGACCCTGACTTTAATGTTGGGATCCACCCAGATGCCTGCACTGGCAGCTGGCTCAGCCACTCAGTGTACTGCTGAGAGCCTAAGCCAGCCGCTCCCACCCACTCCACACCCCCACACTTCAGTGAGCGCTGGAGGGGCAGAGTACAAAGCAGCTGACTGACAGTGACGGCTCTCTGCAGCCTGAAGACTGAGAACTGAGTGAACTGAGTGATCAGCAAAACCCTGTCTCTGCCAAATGGCCTTTCAAAACGTAGCCATTGAAACTTAAAGTATTTCTAAAACTTTTTTGACATCTATAGTATGAGAGAGAGATTCTTCTTCTTTTCCTGTCCTGTAGACACAACAAGAAGTTTAAGGAACCTCTTCAAATTGAGGGAAATGCCTCTTACCCAGTTGAAACAAGAATAAATATCCCCTTTGGAAGATACCCCCTCTGTGACCCTTCAACAACACAAAACATTTATTTTTTCTTCACTTTCAGTCCAGATTATAGGTCACCTGAACAAACAGAGGGTATAATACTCTCTTGCAAGATAGACAGCAATACAAATGCAACAGTGGTTTTAAATAAATCAAGTGCCAACGTGAGCCAATGTGTGCTCTTAAAGTGGAACTAAACTTAACTAATAAAAAAATGCGAACAGGCAGGTTCATTGCAGACGAGATGCTGGAATGAGGAGGTGAGTATTTCTGGGAGGGAGTTAGTGAATCTATTCTATTACAATATATATATATATATATATATATATATATATATATACATTTATTTTTTTTATATATATATATATTATTTTATTATTATTATTATATTAATTATTTTATTTCTTTAATAATTCTTCTTTTAATCACATTTCTAATGGCAGTAGATAGACACCTACAAATTACTGTTATATAATGGTGTAACTATGTATGTTGCTGTTAATCTAATGCTTTGATTCTTGAGGGCTACATGGCTCAAGTGCCTCTGCTTGACCTAGATTAGATGAAGAAAACAGAGGCTTTGGCCCTAGCAGTATGTAATTCTACCTTTCCACCTCATGATAGTTTGTAATATAAAATGAGCTTACACCAACAGATTCTGTTAAAGCAGAGCAAAAGAAAAATTATACAATAAAGTGGTGTTTAAGTACAATAACCCATGGCAACCAGCACAAGTTCTACCTATTGCTGCCACACTTTTTGCTCCTGTGTTAATGTACATGCGTTAACGTGCATTGTGTTACATGTTAATGTGCGCTGGGTTCAGTCAGCCCATTTATTTAGAATGGGCTATAAATGGACAGGAATGGACCAAAAAATTGGACATGCCACATGTTTTCCAATGCAACACACCACAATACCCAATAGTGCATTGCCTTAGTTCACTGGAGTTCATAACATGCATTACCGCAATGCACTTGATCACAAAAGTCTGTTTCAACCCTCGATGATGAGACCTGATTGGTAAGTTACTATGTATGGTTTGATGCTCTTTCTACAATATCACTGTTCTTTTTTTCTGCGTTTTACGTTTTTTGGTTTCTGTACAAGGCTCTCGCTCCCTTTTTTCCCACTGCTTCCTGCATATCTGGGAAGTTATGATTGGCAGCAGCAAGTGAGTGCCAGGAAATGAAAACTAACGACTTCCTCTGTTTCACACTTAGGTACGATTCATATACTGATATTCAGTTCTCAACAAATGTGAAAACAAGGAATGGTACTCATAGTCAACAAAGGTTGTTAATCATATTTTTCTTCGTAAAATATGCCCAGTGCATTATATAAAAGTAGTGATGAAACTACAAATTATAGGGGTCACAGGAAAAGGGGACTCCAACCCCAGGTCCCCTAGGCTGGAGAGCTAACATCAATAGCACTGAGCTTTTTTTCTGTTTTACAGCAATGGAAGTTGCCATCTTAGCCTCTGTTTGGTCTGTAGCTACCATAGTACTGCACCTGTTGTCAATTATGACACCAGCCATTTGATGGTTTGACAGTTCAGTTAAAAGCATAGGCAAATGTGACAGTTATTATTCATGGTGGCATGCCTTGAATATAATGGTAATGGGAAACAGTTAAATCAACGACTTACATTCCACTTTAAAGACTCAGTTCACTTTTACTAAATTATTTTGCAGGTTAAAAAAATTAGCTTTTATTTATTTAATCTTTTTTGCAATTCAGCCTGCAAAACATTGATCAGTGGATTGTCAATCTCTTGCAGACATTGCTGAGAGCTCTCTGCCCATATCTCTATATGGGCAGACAGATACTCAGATGCAGGCAATGTCAGCGGACTATGAGGGTGCTGATCAGTGCCCTGTTACTTCATTGAGAACTACAAAGCTGTCTGCTGTGGTGGCAGATGGGACCTGGCAAATTCTCTGCACAGCCATGCCGATTTTGAAATGTGACAGTGGGTGCAGGGAGAAGAACCCCTGCCAGCTGTCACAGGGAGGGAGGATGAGGGGGTGAGGGAGAGGATGCTGCACATGGTACATTTTACACCCTAAATATGGGTGTAACATGTAAGCTCCCAATCCTGCTGTAAAAGAGTTCTTATTGTCTATCAGGTATTGCAGTTCTTGTGGAATTACAACTTTCAGCATTCTCCAGAAGTCTGCAAAGAATGCTGCTAAAATTAACCACTTGCCTACAGGGCACTTACACCCCCTTCCTGCCCAGGCCATTTTTCAGCTGTCAGCGCTGTCGCACTTTGAATGACAATTGCGCTGTCATGCTACACTGTTCCCAAACACATTTTTTATCATTTTCTTCACACAAATAAAGCTTTATTTTGGTGGTATTTAATCGCTGCTGGGTTTTTTATTTTTTACAAAAAAAATGTCCAAAAATTTTGAAAAAAACGTTTCTGTCAGTAAATTTTGTAACTAAGTAATTTTTCTCCTACACTGATGTGCGCTGATGAGGCGCTACTGATGGGCACTGATAGGCTGCACTGGTGGGCACTGATGAGGTGGCACTTATGGGCACTGATGAGGCGGCACTTATGGGCACTGATTGGGTGGCACTGATGAGGAGGCACTAAAGTGCCGTACTTATGGGCACTGATAGGTGGCACTGATATGTGGCACTGATTATCACTGATAGGCGGCACTGATAGGCGGCACTGATAGGCGGCACTGATTTGCACTGTTAGGTGGCACTGATGGGCACTAATAGGCGGCACTGGTGGGCACTGATAGGTGGCACAGATAGGTGGTACTGATGGGCACTGATGGGCATTGATGGGTGACACTGATGGGCAACTCTGATGGGCAGCACTGATAGGCGGCATTGATAGCAAGCATTGAATGGCATCGCTAATGGCCACTGATTAGTGGCACTTGTGGGCAGTGGTGGGCACTGATTGTGATTGCTGCCACAGATGGGCACTGATTGCAGGCACTGGTGGGCAATGATTGGAGATGAGACACAGTTGGCGCTATATTGTAATCAGGGCACTGATGATCAGTGCCCTGATTACATGTGTAGACGTCCCGCTGTGTGGAGATGCCGCTGATCGGCTCTCCTCACCACACACTCTGTCAGTGTGAGGCGAGGAGCGGTGATTACCGGCATCTCCAGGCGAGGAGCGGTGATTACCGGCATCTCCGTGTTTACATGTGACCGGCTGTGATTGGACACAGCCGATCACATGGTTAAAGAGCCGCGGACGTGGCTCTTTACAGAGATCGGGTCATGCCGTGTCCTAGCAACACGGTGCAGACACGATCACCATGCTGTGCGCCCCCAGTCATATGACGTTGTCCCAGAACGAGAGCCGCACCACCCTGCCTTCATTTGATGGTGGGCGGGCGGCAACAGGCATGCAGAGAGCTCAGGGGCTTGAATAGCTACTACTAGTGGCCGTCCATATCTCTAATGCAGAGAGCTCACCATGCAGCTGAAATAAATGTTTTTATTACATTAATATTCCCACATTACAGATGCAACTAATGGCTAGGCATGCACTTGACACTGTAGGGTTGATTTACTAAAACTGGAACACTCAGAATCTGGTGCATCTGTACTTGGTCGCCAATCAGCTTCTAACTTCAGACAGAATTAAGCTTTGGCAATAAAACCTAGAAGCTTATTGGTTTCTTTGTAGAGTTGAACCAGATTTTGCACTCTCCAGCTTTAGTAAATAACCACCTGTGTGACCCGGAAAAAGAAGTTGCCTGTCCCGAGGGACAAGCTCAAACAATGAATACATGGACATAGGGGAATCGACCATGACGCTATAAACTGTAGCCACAACATATGAGCCCATCAATACAAGGTAAGGCAAGTGACACAAGGAATATTTATTTTGAGAAAAAATCTGTATTTTGGTCTGTCTCTTTCTTTAAAAATGCAAGTTAACTAGCTGTCACAGGGACAGGAATTGAGGGTAAATCTCTCAAATGGGGCAAATAAAGCAATAGAATATTTAAAGCACTAAATAAATGAATGGTTTGACTACAGTTGGGCTTACCGGCAGGGTTCATTAATTAAAATGGCCTTGTCTGCTCCAGAACCCTAGCCTGTGTACAGCCCTGAAAGACCAGAGCTATACATCTCTGAATATTTGAACTGCGATTGTTTTTCATGGACAAAGGTATCTATAGGCAGCAAATTTAAGCCATGCATCCTTTCAGTCGAATTGTTAAAAAAAAAAGTTATTATATACACTAAATAAATAACAAATAATCCACTTAGAAATAAATAAATCTAGATGTTTTATTTGTAACCTAAAGGGACAATTGCGCATAACGTGTGATATTTTGGCATCAATCATGGACTGTTATTGTAAAGAACAATACACTTTCTTCGCTATTGCTAATATAATCTATATATTTTTTTTCTAAATGCTTCTCTATAAAGAAACCCTGAAACAATACCTTCTCTTAATCACATAGGTAGCTCCAGCCTTTTGTCACCTAGGAGTGAGTGGTCACAGTGACATCCTCTGGCTGCATCATGACACTGATCAGACTCGGGTGTTGGCCCGTCTCCAGAAGTAGAGCAGCCGAGGTTAGTATATATGAATCACTCATAAGCATGTATCGGATAAGAAGTACAACATTAGCTTACCAAAGGATTTATTCTGTTCACGTGCTTTACCTTACATAAGTCTGGTCTGCATGGGTCTATAAAGATACAGTGCATACTCCATTACCCTAGCAAACTGGTGTACATATGTAAATATACTGTATGTAAATAGTGGACTGAGAAGTCACATATACTATCTATAAAAAAACATAACTTGAAATGTAGGATTTTTTTAATCTTTTTTTATAATTATAAAAATGCATTTTGAATTTTCAAAGTACAGAGAATGTCAAGTGTACAGTGGAATGTGCTCATTTACAATCTTAATAACGTTACATTAGTAACAAAACCCAGAATCTGTTCAATAGCTTGAGTTAACCTAGCTTAATAGGGGTCAGCTCACCCAAACCCGATATTTCAGATATGGATGGACAGCAAAGGTCTGATTCACCTTCTAACCTCTTATATCTTTTAAAGACTCTAGCACTGAGATTTCCCTAATAGTGGCCATACACGCTTCAATTTTTTATCCAATCAATATGCGATTTAATCAAGACAATTGAATCTGCAAAGAAAATGAATAGTCATAACTTACCATACAAACAATTTAGACACAATTTTTGATTGGATTCAGTCAAATTGAATTGATTGGCTAGTGTGGAAAATTATCAATAATTTTTTATCAGTCGACAGCACTGAGATACTTTTTTTAATTAATACAATCGTATTGCAATTAATCAGATTATGAGATTACATGGTAAAGATAGAGATGCAATCAATGATTTACAATCTTAAGTTATGATCATATCTTACCTATTGATCGAAACCCACTTCCCTGTGTGTGTCATATCAATCAAATAGGTTGTCAGCTAAAGATCAATTATTCTGATAGGAAGAGATCGATCGGAAAAGAAATTGATTGTTTATCAAAGCGTACCATAAGACAGATATCACAAATGCTACAACAGATTGTCAACCTGAATTTTGGAAAGCCTCAAAGTAACCAGTAACTTCTGCTACAGTTGAATTGTAATAGTAATATTTTATAAACCATAATCCTTTTACAATACTTTATGACTTGCTAAAACAATGCCCAATGGCTTACTGGGGCCCCCAGTTCAAATCTCAGTCAGGGTATGATTTGCATGAAGTTCTCCCTGTGCTTGCTTGGGGTTCCTCCTGGTGTTCCAGTTTCCTCCTACACTTCAAAGACATGCTGGTAGGTTAATGCACTCCTGTCTAAGTTTGGCCCTAGTATGTGTACATATGTGAGATAAGGACCTTAGAATGTAAGCTCCTTGAGAGCAGGGACTGAATGTACAATGTGTACGGCCGGGTTCACACTGGCACGACACGAGAGTTGAATGACTGTGTATCCGACTTTGTCCTGCGACTTGAAGTCCGACATCCATATGACTTCAATGAACAGGGATCCGACTTTGATCCTGGCAATGCCAGACACTTTGTGTCTGGTATTAATTATTTAGCCAAATAAAAATTATTATATGCCAAATAAAAATAAAAACCAGCATGGGGTTCCCCCTCCAAGACCATACCAGGCCCTTCGGTCTGGTATGGATTTTAAGGGGAACCCCCACACCAAAAAAACGGCGTGGGGGGTCCCCCCCAAGTCCATACCAGACCCTTATCCTGAGCATGCAGCCTGGTAGGTGATTTCACATAAAGGAAGCAATACAAAGAGAACCGGATACTTTCTCCTACAAGTACATGAAACAGCAGACACATATCGGGAATATGAAATGCTGGGGTAACAAACACTTTAACCATAAGTACCAGCCTCTATTATCCCTTCATTACCAGGTTATTTCTCAGTTTTTAGTGATGTGATAGTTTGATTGACAGCTACAACATCTGGGCTCCCTAAACCCCACTAACCATGAGTACTAGCCTCTATTATCCCTTAATTACCAGACCATTTCTCGGTTTTCAGTGTTTCGATTGACAACTACTCATGTAACAGTGTATCCATATTAGTTTAATACAATTGTTTTGAGTCAGATATAGCTTTCTTTTGGTATATATATATATATATATATATGTATCTTTCTATGCTTTTAGAAAACAAAAAATGGTGGATTTGCTTACATGTATCTTTACATATAAATTATTTATGCTTTTTAAAGAAAACATAAATTAAAAAAATAATACAACCAATCTTAGGATCATATTAAGAAATTAGCTTATAGTTAATTAAGTTATAAATTATACTTAGTAACATAATACCGACACGTCATTCACACTTAATTTAATTTTATTTTTTACAGGTCATAACAAAACAGCACATTAGCTTGCCAAACTCAGTTATTTACCGATTGTAAAGCTAGACAATAAAAAAAATATATTTAATAACATCCACCTATCTATAAACTGTACATTAAAACTTAAAGATGTAAAGATTCAAAATTAAATTGGAATGACAAAAATGACGAGGATGAAAAGAAGTTAAAAAATAAAAAACAACAGAAAAAAAGATTGAATTGATATAAAATAATTAAAAGAGGTGAATGGGAGAGCTTGAATGGAGTTAGAAACCGTAGAATAAAAAGATATGAAAAGAAATTAATAAAAGTTGTATATATGATTTATTAAAATGAAGAGGGAAGCGAAAATAGGAATAGAGTAAGGAAAAGTGTTCAGAGTAGTGGAGTAAAAATTCTTTATTGTATATTATGAAAGGGAAGTAAGAGGGGTGAAAAAGGTAGGGAGAATAGGAAAAGAAAGAAAAATGGGAATAGAAAGAAAAAAAAATAAAGAAGTGAGTAATTCAATTAAAAAAGATGAATTAGAGGTAAAAAAAGAAAGATAATACATATGTAAAAAAAGTAATTAAAAGAAAAGAATTAATAGGTATAAAATATATTTATAATAATTGTTTATATAAGAAAAATTGAATAAAGAAAAAAATGTTAGTAATTACAACATATGTAATAATGAAAGATAGGGATAAGATTACGAGGATAAAAAAAAAAAAAGTAATTAAAAAATTTATGTAGTTTGATAAGAATATGAAATAAATAAAAAAAACATTATAAAAGAATGTAATAAAAGACGGATGTAGGAAGTTAAGTTTGGGAAATTAAAAAATAAAATTAAATAAATTGTAAATTTAATAAAATATACAATTATAAATTGTATATGAATGGTGCATTATTTAAAAATTAAAATGTAAATTTAAGTAGTGTGAGTATATCGTTTATGTAATTAAAGGATGGAAACTATGTCAAAAAAAATATAATTTATATGATGTGAAAATGAAGAAGAAATTAGTAAATAAGGAAATGTAAATGCGCATAAAGGAAGGGTGAGGAATTAAAAAATAAGTAAGGTAGGTAAAAAATGGAACTCTTAATCTAAAATTAAAATGTAGGAAGTAGTCTATTAGTAATAGATCAAGGTAATAATAATAAATTAAAATGTAATAATAATAAATAAAAAAAAAATAATAAAGGAAAATTAACATCCACAGTATGACGTCATAAAGTCAAAAGATAGATCATTAAGAATTAAATAATAAAAAGTACTTTAGGTAGGAAGCAAAATGTCAATGAAATAATAAGGGTAGGATGATTTTATTTAAAATTTATAAAGATATGAGATGGAGAAATTAAACTTAATTTATTAATTTAACTAAAAGTAAATAAGTAACAGACAAAAAATTTAAAGAAATGAAAGTGAAATAATGAAAATGATAAAAAATAAAGAAGTAAATATGAAAGTAAAAAAATGATGTAGTTATTAAAAGATGAAGATAAAAAAAGTATGATAAAAAAAAATTAAATAATAATACATAAAATTAGAAAAGTAAAAGATAAAGGAGTATTGAATAAGAGTAAGAGAAATATAGAAATGTAAATATAAAAAAAATAAAAAATAGTTAGGTGTAAGAAAAAAGGATGAAGAAAAGAAATAATAAATGAAGAAAATTTTAATAAAATTAAAAGAATCAATTAACATAAGTTTGCTATAGGTAAATAAAGAGATATTAAAATGAAAAAGTATAGAAAATGAATAAAGTTGTAATGAAGGGGATGGGTGGGGGGGGGGGGGGGGGGGGGGGGGGGGGGGGGAGGGAAGGGAAAGAGGATGGATGAAAAAAAAGGAAGGAAGGAGAAGGAAGGGAAGGAAAGAAAGGGAGCAAATAAGAAAAGGAGATGGAGAAGATAGAAAAGTGAAGAAGAAGGAAGGAAAAGAGAAGGAAAAGAAAAGAGGGGGAAAGAATAAAAAGGAAGGAAAAATGAGGGAAAATTAATAATGAAAGTTTAAGATTAATTAAGTTAGTAAATTGGTAAAATGAAGATAAGATGTATAAAGTTTTAGATGAAAGTAAAATGTTTTATATTGTGATAAGTAAAAGATTTATTTATAATAAATTAAAAGAAAAATAAAAATACACACAAATATTTACTATTACCCATTACATACACATTTGTACATCAAAATTAAATTTTATTTAGGATAAAACATAAACAATACATTAACTACAATACAAGTATAAAGTTGAGGACTAAAAAATTCCAATACTAAAAAAGGGAACTAACCTCCATAGTCATTAAATATACGTTATTAATTGAACCTCCCCCTTAAGAAATTAAAACACTCCCTCCGCACTTCTTCTTTTAAACTTACTTCCTTTCTATGCTTTTAGAAAACAATCACCCAATTATTGGTGGTCAGTGGTGTCTTAACCGCTTTCCCCCTCCCCAAACCTACAATCACTGGTCATCATTGGAATTTTAAGTTTCTTCCTCAAAAAACAATCCCACAATCTCCCTCACCTTAAAAAATAACCCTACAATCATTGTTGGTCAGTGTGGCATTTTACCCCCCCCCCCCCAAAAAAAAAACAGTAACATACTCATTGGTGGTCAGTGACATTTTACCCTACCCCACAAAATTACCCCACAATCACTGGTGGTCAGCAGCACTTTAAGACCCCCCGCTTTCACCTTTAATCTGCCAATCCTCCTTCCTGCTGTGGAAGGGGAGCTTCCTCTGTTATGAAAGGGCTGTATGTTTGTAAACACTACTTGTGTTTACACTTGTGATGGCTCTGATTGGTTCACAGTGATCACAAGCTACAGAGCCATTCTGATTCGCTTTGGACATTGCAGCTGTGATTTAAACTATCCAATGGCAGCTCATATCACAACCATTCATGGGCACACCGGTTGCCCAAGTTTTTTTTTCCAAAGCAATATTGTTATTGTTACAATACAGTGATAATTTACACATCCAGTATAAAAGTTCAGAAAAATGCATAAAAAGAGACAAAGGAATGAACAGCATAGAAAAACCTAAAAAGTATGGAAGAAATAAATCAAACCATTCAATTAGCAAAAGCTAATGCAGCAGAGAGTGCAGAGAGTCTGTGGCCTCTTCATTAGATGGCCAAGACCCTGACTCATATGCATGTATCTGTATGTGATTCTAACCTTTCCAACCCTAATACTAAAAAATGTTTTGGCTGGCATACCACTTTAGCCCCACACCCCTTTCAGTTCAATCTACATCACCGTGGGCTATTTGGAATAGTTTCAAACTGTGTACAGTCTGATCAGACCTAGAAAAGATGATTTATGACTGGTTTCGCTGGGTTACGGCACATAACTGCTCTGTGCACTGTTGTTACATAAGGCCTTTGTACATTCTGGGCCTTCCTGGACCTTTTGCTCATTTACTTTCTCATCACTTCTGTCTCCTTGGTTAAGCAAAGACATAAAGAGAACGGGACATCTATTCATAAGGCCAGTTCTTTCTTGCTGGGAAAGGACTAAGTTTACATTTACTAAATAAATGATGCCACTTGATGTGGAAAGGCTAAGAAATATCTAAAGAGAAGACAGGGAAAAAAGTGGAAAACAGTAGGCGGATATAAACAATGAGTGGACTTGGCAACCATGAAAGGCAGCACTGTGTGACAGCACAAAAACACTGCTCGCCAGTATCTTGGTGTTCACTTCCTGAGTGGAGCTTGTACAGACAGCCATTGTTCTACATGGGCAAGCAGTAAAGGTTCACCAATACATGGAAATTCATTTTGTCACTGGAGCCATATAGAAAGCAGGAAAGCTGTATCGTTTAACACACCATTAAAGCATAATCACATAGCCAATTCATATTGAAGCGCAATTTCACTCTGATATTGAAAACTTGTAAACAAGAATTATGTTCATTGTAGTAGAGACGTACTAAGTCTCTTCTGCAATAAAGAAGTCTTACGTTCCTCCTCGCAACATACGTTAGAATGCACACTGAGCTGCGCATGTGAAGTGTTCTTGGCACACCTTGGTGCCAGGATGAATGAATTATGTGTGCATGCATGGCAGTTACAGGTATGTCACCCTGGTCTAGCTTCACTGAGCTGCGCATGTGAAGCTAAGTGTATGTTCTTGGCACACCTTGGTGCCAGGATGAATGAATTATGTGTGCATGTATGGCAGTTACAGGTATGTCACCCTGGTCTAGCCAATCAAGATTGTCGAAGACCCCAAACTCAGAAGAAGTTGGGGAGAAGATATCAGTGCCATTGGACATCACATTGCTGGAGGAGAGGCAAGTGTTGGAGGGTTCAGTTCTGCTTTAAGTGGAGAGCAAAAGCCTTAAAGCTACACTCCAGTGGTCTCCAAACTGTGGCCCATGGGCCAAGTGTGGCCCTTTGCTTTCATTTATGTGGCCCTTCTTCCCACTGACACCAATGATGGGGCCCTATTCCTTTCACTGACACTAAAGACGGGGCCTTATATCTTCCACTGACACCAACGATAGGGCACTACTGTCCTACTGACATTGGATATGATTGTCTCCCGCTGACCACAGTCTGGCCCTCCTAAAGTCTGAAGGACAGTAAACTGGCCCTTTGTTTAGAAAGTTTGGAGACCCCTGCTCTAGACAGATATATAATGCGACAATTAATGCAGTTATGTATTAAAATCAAGTATATCTAAAGCGACCTTTCTCAACATTTTCAAGACAGAGGAACCATTGAAATAACTTTCTGTGCTCAGGGAACCCCTGCAAAAAATGACTAATTCTACAGCTCATGATACATTAGTGTGATTGTCAGTGGGCAGAATGTTCCTTACACTTGCAGTCACTGGGAAGAATTACAGATAGCTAAAAAGATCAATGGTGTAAGTGGCAACTTATCGTAGAGGAAGAAATTGCTCATTGCTCAAAGAACCCCTAGCAAACTCTGGAGGAACTGCATTGCCTGGCTTTGCCCTCCCCCTATAAACTAACCACGGTTTATCATGGCTGCTGAGCCCTGACACCATGTTCAGTTTACGTGCCTCCATCATCCCCAGCTCTCCTCTCTGCTCTACATCATCCCCTCCACCCTCCACTCCCTGCCTGTCAGCTCTGTCCACTCCCCAGCCCTCCCCTCCTGCTGTTATCATAACACAATGACATTGCTATAATCCGCTTTGCTATATTAACCCCTTCAGATCCGTGCTACAGCCGAATGATGGCTACAGTGCGGAACTGCTGTGCCGGGAGGCTGTCAATAGACGTCCTCCCCTTTGCACACTCCCCGCACACACATCCCCCCCGGCAGGGCACGCACTGTGATCACCGAGTCAATGAGACTCGGGTGATCACAGATCGGAGTAAGGGGTCGATCCCTGCCCCTTACCACGTGATCAGCTGTCAGCCAATGACAGCTGATCACGTGATGTAAACAGAAGATCGGTAATCTTTTTTTTTTCTTCTCACACTGACAGTGTGAGGAGAAAAAAAAGCCGATCACCGACTTCTGTTGAAGGGACATGGGTCCCAAAGAGGAGGAGGTGAAGCCGCCTCATATCTGCCTACCAGTACTGCCTACCAGTGCCACAAATCAGTGCCCACAATGCCACGAATCAGTGCCCACCAGTACATAAGTGCCAGCAATCATTCTCACCTATCAATGCCCATGGGTGCCACCTATTAAGGCCCACCAGTGTTGCCAATCAGTGCCTCATCAGTGCCACCTAGTAGTGCTGCCTATCAGCATCACCTAGCAGTGCCAATCAGTGCCCATCACTGCCACCCATCAGTGCCCATTGCTGCCACCCATCAGTGACAGCTATCAGTGCCACCCATCAGTGCATTTCATCAGTGCCACCCATCAGTGCCCCATCAGTGCCACCTCTCAGTGCCACCCATCAGTGCCACCTCTCAGTGCCCACCAGTGCCACCTCATCTGTGCCCACCAGTCCCACCAATTAGTGCCCATCAGTGCTGCCTTATCAGTGCACATCAGTGCCGCCTTATCAGTGCCCATCAATGCAGCTTATCAGTCCCCATCAGTGCAGCCAATCAGTCCCCTTCAGTGTAGCCTCATCAGCGTACATCAATGAAGAGAAAAATTACCTGTTTGCAAAATATATTAACAAAATATAAAACAGTTTTGTATTTTTTTTTAAATGTCGATCTTTTTTAATTTTTTTAACAAAAAATAAAAAACCCAGAGGTAATCAAATACCACCAAAAGAAAGCTCTGTTTGTGGGGAAAAACTATTTCAAATTCAAAGATTGAAAGCGCTAAAAGCTTAAAATTGGTCTGGGCAGGAGGAGAGTTTAGGTGCCCAGTAAGTAAGTGGTTAAATAATGTTCCCAGTGCATGTGTTTGTTTGTTTTTTTTAAATGCCGCTGTGTACCTCATTTCATAGACCCAAATGACCGACCGCCTCTCTCCTCCTCTCTTCTCCTCCTCCTGGCTGACGTCAGTGGGGGTTTCTCAGTCCCGTCAGCTGTAGTTGTCAGATTGAGAGAGGAGAGAGGCAGCCGGTCACGTGAGCGCCAATCGGCGCTATGAAATGAGGTACAAAGCGGCACCTTTTTAAAAAGACACATGCACTGGGGACATTATTTAATATAGCAGAGGGGACTGAAGCAATGTCATTGAGTGGCTTAACAACCACTTTAATGCCGCGTACACATGATCGGAATTCTCGTCGGAAAAAACTCTGACGGTTTTTCCGACGGAATTCCGCTCAAGCTGTGTTGTCTACACGCGATCACACCAAATTCCGACGGTCAATAACACAGCGGCATCAACAGCACTCTAAAAGGGAAGTTTAATGCTTCCGAGCATGCGTCGAATTGTTTCCGAGCATGCGTCGGAATTTTGCGTGTCGGAATTGCATACACACGATCGGAAAATCCGATATAAAGGTTTTCTGTCGGAAAAATTGAGAACAGGTTCTCAATTCAAAGTCCGTCGGAAATTCCGACAGAAGAAGACCGTTGGGCATACACACGGTCGGAAAATCCGATGAAAAGCTCCCATCGGACTGTTTCCATCGGAAATTCCGACCGTGTGTACGCCGCATAAGTATTTTCTTTTGTATTCAAAAATAAAGTAAATACAAGTTTGGTCTTTAGATATACTTCAAGTGTATTTTTCATGCAGCTAGTGTAAGTACCTCTTTTTTTCTTGATATCAGCTTCTTGCATTCCCCTATACAGCGAGAAGCTGCCTTGGGAGAGGGAGGGCCAGCACTATGTTGCATTAATGCCCCTTATACACACACACTGGCAAAACACCAGGCGACATCGGCCGGTTCAATAACAACCAGCCGCTTGGCCGACTTCTGTTGGATAGGTATGCTGAAAACAGAATCTGAGTGTTCTGGCGGGGGGCCGTCCCCCTGTCATAACACAACAGCTCAGCAAGGGAGATCGCTGTACTAATGTTGGATAGTTAGTACAGCGGCTCTGACCCGGAGCTGACAGTTTTTTTTTGTTCAACCCAGAGTGTACCAGCCTTAAGGCTCAGCTGGAGAAAATAGTGACACGAGGAGAGAGGAGATTGAGCAAAGGATGACCTCATCAGTGTGCTGCTACTCCTTACTCTCCAATCTGTATGCTTACTGTGACTTAAACAATGGGGTTGATTTACTAAAACTGTAGAGTGCAGGGAATCTGCTGCAGCTCTACAAAGAAACCAATCAGCTTACAGTGTTTATTGTCAAAGCTTAATTGAACAAGCTGAAGTTAGAAGCGGATTGGCTATCATGCACAGCTGCACCAGATTTAGCATTCTCCAGTTTTAGTAAATCAACCCCAGTGCTCCTGACCAAATTGTCTGCTATGGTGGAGCTTAATGATATATCTATGCTATTTGGCACAGGGATACATGGTACAGGCATACCCCACTTTTAAGTACACAATGGGGTTTATTTACTAAAGCTGGAAAGTGCAAAATCAGGCTCACTTCTGCATAGAAACCAACGAGCTTCTAACCCCAGCTTGTTCAATTAAGCTTTGGTAATAAAACATGGAAGCTCATTGGTTTCTATGCAGAAGTGAGCCTGATTTTGCACATAATTACATTTCCTTCAATAGGTAAAACTAAATATGTTTTTTAAACTGTAATTTAACTGCTCAGAAATGCATGTACTCAGTAAAGTGAATTGTAGTAGTTAATTAGACATGTTAGTTAGACATGAATGCATAAAATTTAAGATGAACTATAGACTCAAACACCTTAATTGTTTTATTTTGCTCACATTATAATAAAAATGCTCCTGCTGCTAATAATTGCATAGTAAAAGTAAAGTCAAATGTTTCATTTAACATTTAAGTTAAATCATTAATGGTCATTTTCAAAATACTGGTATTGGAAATTCCTGGCTGAACCTAACTAGTATTTAAATGGAAGGAATTCTGGAAATGTGTTTAAGCCAGAGATATTATAAACCTTTGTGTTCACTAATACTAGATTTAATGTGTCCGTGCATAGCTCAATTACTACAGCAAATGCTACATTTTTTTAATATAATCTGCCCCTCATCTACATAAAAACACTTGTATCTAATATTTCAGTATAAAATGCAATGATGACGTAAAAGTACAGTAATTGAAATTAGATCAATGAAAGATAAATTTGTTGACACGAGCAGCTGCATTTTGCACAATGTTTTACTTAATTAAATAAATGGATGTGATGTATGTAAAATTATACTGGCCGATTCAATAAGCCAGTTCAAAGAGCAGCGAGCTTGCACAAGGTGCAGTAACCTAGAACAGCTAATAAAAGTTCCATTTACTGATCTAATTGGATTGATTAAGTAATTCTGCACTTCATTATTGCACTTTGCCCCATATGCCTTTCACTTGGCTACTTTAGTTTGAGCCCTGTATAATTCAGTCTTTTTCAACTGGTAGGCAACAGGTTCAGGTTTCCCTGCATTGGAATAAAAAACATTACAGTGAGATTGGTCACTTCAAACTACAGTGACAATTCGGCAAGCCTGTTTCGGTGTAACAAAACTCTCCATACTGACCTTTTCTATGAACTCCGATACCCAAAGTATTAGGAACTAGTGCAGCCAAGAAGAGGTCCATGCTACTGGCTCAAACCTGCTAACACAGTTGCTGGGTAAACCACTATATAAGCTGAAACCATGAAAGACAACTATTGTTAAATTCTAACTTTGCAAATAAGATTAGGTGGAATTTACTTTCAAGGGAAAATCTGGATTTTCGTTGTGAAAATGCTGCAAACGACATTCACATCGCTCAGGCCGCTTACATGAATCAAAGTGGAATGTCAGAGAAGTAGATAATAATTCTAGGACAATTATACTGTACATGAAGGCGCTTGCTGCAAGCTGGAAGCTTACATCGCAATATGTTCTCTGCAGCAGGAATCGAAGTATATTCAATGCTGGAAACATGTAAGCAGTTGAAAAATGCTTGTTAACCTATTTTTTTTCTTTTCAGTTTTGCCTGCAAGGCCTCAGCTTGTCACGTTGTTAGATCTGGCTCTCATCAAAGAAGCCATCACTCATATTCTTCCTGTTTCCTCACATCCCAAGCCTAAAGCACGGCTTTTTGGAGTGCAATCAAAAGTCGAGTATGATGCTTTCTTTACAATGTAGTGGTACATTCTCAATAAAAACAAAATGCGCTAAAAAAAGTGAGTGACACAAATAGGTTATACTGTAGGTGAGCACTACAGAAGTGCTTGTCAACCCTTTTTCGGGTTTTCTTGTGAGGACACAAGTCTATTAACTAGCTAATTAAAAGAAATACATTTACTATTACTTTACTCTGTGAACAGATCCCCGCTGAATCAGAGCAAAATGGGATGAATGTCACTTTAGTGACAGCCATACCTGTTCAATTTTTGTCCACATTTTGAAAGTGGACTGTGGCTGACCTGTATAATAAATCGCAAAGCTGAGAATGAGACCACCCTGATAGCAAGGATAACTTGCCACAAATTTTTGGCAGTGCTGAATTGTAAGTCTTGTTAACTTGTTGCACATTTTCACTGGTAACTTGTACACTAAGGGTTGGTTCACACTGGGACGACTTGTCAGGTGACTTAGCCACCTGACAAGTCGCGTCCCGTTCTGTACTATGGAACTGTTCTAATCGGAGTGACACAAGTCACAAGAAAAAGGTTCCTGTATGACTTTGGGGGCGACTTGAGGCGACTTGCATTGACTTCTATAGAGAAGTAGTTTTGCAAGTCTCCGCAGCTGTCGTGTCAGGGTCGCCTGAGGCAGTCGCGCTGTAAGTCGTGCTGCCTCAGTGTGAACCGACACTAACAGAGCACTTAAAGCACAAATTCTAGTTGACACTTTTTCAATTGGTAGCAAATTTGCATGGCAAGTCTCTAGCAAGAGCAAAGTTGCAGTGGTGTGTTCCCAGCAAGAGCTCTGCAAGTCATAGTGACCCCATGTGTTGGGATGACTATTGCACAACATAACTGAACCAGAACTTGCAGCAGACTTGCAGAATATTTGCAAACAAATTTGATCTGGAGTCATGTAATGCGGACTTGCTGCAGTTGTACAACAAACTTGTGAAGCCTGTCAAGTCTAGCAATAGCTTAGCAAGTCATTTTCAAACTGGCAGCACAATTTCTTGCTATCTGGGTAATCGGTTGTGGTAGCAAACTCTATCAATAATGTTGATACATCAGTAAAATATATTGCAATGTTAAGAAAAACACAACTCACAAGCTATCCCCCTTCAGTCTATCACACATGCTGCTGCCAGACTCATCCACCTCCTAGCCAACCCTTCAGTATCTTCTACCCCTCTCTGCTAAATTCAAAATACTAACAACTTCCAAAGCCATCCACAATGAGGCAGGCCCCCAGCTACATCACCAACCTAGTCTCAGAATACCAACAAAATCTATCCCTTTGCTCCTCCCAAAACCTCCTGCCCTTCAGCTCCCTTGTCACCTTCTCCTATGCTTGCCGACAGGACTTCTCCCAAGCATCTCCCATCTTGTGAAACTCCCTACCCCAATCTGTCCAACTGTCTCCAACTGTGTCCACTTTTAGGAGATCACTGAAAAACCTTCTCTACAGAGAGGCCTATCCTGTCCCCACCTAACAACTGTAGTTTTATTTTCTCTATCAGCTCACCCCCCCCCCCCCCCCCCACAGATATTACCTTTTGTATCACCTGAACCTCTTTTTTAGATTGTAAGGTCTACTGAGCAGGACTAAATGAGAAAATGCATGATGGACTTTGAAGGCACCACAGTAACAATGTTAATAAAATTAAATTATCTTTATTACATATTATAAAAACTGACAATGTTAAAAAAAAAATCCATTCAAAATGAAGAGGGCCCTCTGATTCCTATTGTACTGAATTGTATTGTAACTGCACCCTCTGCCCTCATGTCTTAAAGCTCTGCGTAAACTGTTTTGCACTATATAAATCCTGTATAATAATATTAATCGCAAACAAAATGTCCACATCTACAACCAAATAAATATGTTCTATTGTAAGCTGTAACATCCAAAATCCACCAACAATCCAAGGACAGGGAGATCCATGTGAGAGGAAAACACCCCCATCACCAAAAAGTAAATACTCACCAAATGGTAGTGTAGGAGGTCAGTATGTGTTTATGTTATACTCCTCAGTTGTAGATAATATACTACTTATAAGGGTCACGGACTCTCTCCCATATGATGTAAATGAAAAGAGAGCTTCAATAGTGTAATATTCTAAAGTATTGTATTGTATTGAAGAGTAAAACATACACATATGAGCCAGTATAAAACTTACAAAGGACGTTGTCAGCACTCTCCTGACCAACAGCATGTAATGTCAGTGTTCTAACTCCCCCCAACATGTTTTGTTGGATAAGACGTCCTCAGGGTGACCCATGATGGCTATATGGGCTGCTGGATGTAAACAAACTTTTGTCTATTTACATCAGACTACCTCCTATCTGTCACATTTAGGTCTGGAAAAATGGTAAATGATGCAGTTCTTTTTTGGACAGACTTGGAGGTATGCAGATGTAAACAGACACAATTCCATTTACATCTGCCTGCCATGGACCTGCTTGGAGCTTCTGACCAGGTCTGTCTAAAAACTGACAGGCAGACCTGATCGGAAAATCTGTGTAAAAGGGGCCTTAAACAATCCTAAATGTCACCCATAATTGTCTGAAGACAGCAAGAAAATTTGTCAAAGCTAACAAAGTGTATTTCCCCTTACTTTCTACCATAGTAAAAGCAATTAAAGGGCTGCATTCAAGCACATCTGCCTAATGGACACATAGACAATAAAAATATGTTAATGGTTCTAACCCTTTACATGGTTTAGATGGAGTACTGCTTTAAACAGATGTACGAGAATGAAAGAGTGATTCTGATGACTTGCTATATATAACAATTTAAAGCTATATATAACAAGCACTATTTGGTGGCTGGGCACTAAAATCAAAAGCTTTAAAGGTAGACCTAAACACTAAAAGTACCTCAAGTTTATAAAATTCGATCTGCAGTGATCAGGGTTGCTAAAGTGAGCAGCAGCTGTAAGTCACACAATTCGGAACTGCAGCATGATGGAATCTGCTCATTTCAGCCAGTAGGTATTAAGATTACTACAGCAAAGACAGAATAGTGGATTTTCAATAACTAATGTCTATTCTTGTGTGAGAATAAATCTCTCCAAATGCTAGGGGCACCTATCAGTAAAAGGAGCAACACTGATATTACTTAAAGCTGAAATATGGGCAAATATAATTGTTGCCCATTAGCACAGTAGAAAAACGTTAGCTGTAATGGTGCCCCATCTCTGACTGCTGTGCTGAAACTTGTAGTTCTGGCTGCAGTACACTGATCACCTCCTTCTTTCATAAAAAGCCTTACATTCTTTTTTTTTTCCATGACTGAAGGGTGCTCTGTGATTAGAGAAGGTTCAGATGAAAGTCATCTTCTCCCCTTCTCCAATCACGGAGTGCATGGCATTTTATGAATGGAGAAGGTGTTGGGCGAACAATCCACAATGATCTGTGTACTGAATGTACTGCAGTGGAAGTAAAAGCCTCAGCACCAGACATTCAATGCCAACAGCAGACTGCTGCCTGTGAAAAAGTAAAGCCTGGTACACACAATGAGATAATTGCACAAATTTTACATTTTTTTGTATATTAGTCTTATTAAAAAAGAAGAGGTTACCAAAATACAAAAATTCCCATTTGACAGAATAACAATTCGGAAGTGATATAATGTATCGTATTGCATTTGTATTGTATTTTCGGACGAAAACTGTACCGATTTTAATGGAAATCATACAATCTGGTATGAAGAGAATTTCCACATTCGCCCCTTCGGATAATTTCGGACGAAAGCTGTATACTAACGATCAGATTATCATACAATCGATTTGAACGCAGTATTTTTCATTCGATTTACTGATCGTGTGTACGGGCCTTTAGATATACTGTATAATGAACGTGGCAGTAGCCAGAGATGGGGCATAGGTCTGTGCAAATTACCAAAAAACTTTTTTTCCCATAGTTCAGTTTTAAAAAAAAGTTGATCAATTCCAAGTTCCATGTATTGCTTCAGTTTCCTTTTCATTGTCTCCGATCTTTATCATTAATTCAATGCTATTCAACTCAACATTAACAATAGAAGATTGTCCTAGGTATACTTACTGATAGGATCTTAGTAAGTACATGGACCACAACGTCTGGGCTACTTGCCTGACAGAGGTATTACTTTTCTGTGACATACTTTCTAGGTTTTATGGGCTTTAAGGAATTGTTTTCATGGAAAGTGTACTAGTGACAGAACAAAGCAGTATCATATACTGGAATATGCTATCACATCTAAATTTTTAATATAGAAGGTATAAAGATTTCGCCTCTCAAACATAAAGCCTGGAACATCTTCAAATACAAGAAATAAGGCCTTGTTTACACTTGTGTTTGGGGGGGGGGGGGGGGTAAAAAGTTTGCATAATAATGTCCACCAACCGCTCCCTCTAATGCTGAAAAGGCAGCGGAGATAGAAGTGCATATGCCACAGGTGCGATGCTTTACATCACAATGTGGCGAAAATTGTCCCTGTGACCCAATAATACAACGCCACCACACCCCATGTCAAGTGCTCTCTGAATAGTGATCCAAACGTGGATCATTCTTCAGAGAGCAACACTAGTGTAAACTAGCATTTAGTCTTGTGTAGTGATAAATAGCTTTCAAGAGGTAGAGATATTTCACTGTTGTAAACCATTACAGACCACGTTTTGCTACAGGTAAGCCTATAATAAGGCTTACCTGTAGCTACCCAGGATATCTTCTGCACGGTTTAGGAGATATCCCCTGTATCTGCATGCGCCAACGTCATCGGCACATACGCAGTGAAACAATGGCAATGGCGTGCCATTTGCTTCAGTGAATGACGTCATCGTGGCTCCGGCCAATCACAGCACCGGAGCCGCGATACCCGGAAGTAAACCCCAGGAGTGATGTCGCCGGCCAGTGCTGTGTATGGGCACCGCGGCGAGGGCTTTGATCTCAGGTGAGTATTACATAATGAGCTAGTATGCTATGCATACTAGCTCATTATGCCTTTGTCTTGTCGGTGTTATTTTTTTTTTCAAAGTGGGTTTACAACCACTTTAAAGTAACACTAAACAATATCCTTATTCTCCAAAAATAATCCACACACATCCACCACTTAATGGCCCTGTAGTCTATTTTTCATGAAATGACTGTGTTTTTCTGCCTTCTTGTAAAGTCCTCCATGAAATCCTGAACTTCTGCCTTTCCTGCTCACTTCCGTTTGTTTGGGACGAGCAGTGCATACTATTTGTAATCACGTGCACTACCCTAGACACACTACAAATCCCATAGTCCATCTCAGGAACAAGCAAGAGCAGGTTGCTATGTATAGTGGGACCACCGAGAATAAACATAGCAATACTCTAACAGGAAGTCGGATTACAGGAAAAAAAATGAAGGTTTGGAGGAGGCTGGGAGCTATAGTAATTTAGGTAATTAATTTAGCTAATAAATACTAGATTTGATTAGTAGATAATAAAAAAAAATCAATCTGAGTTTAGTATGACTTTGAGAAAGAATTTTCTCAACACCGCTTACTTCTAATTAAACCTGCTTGCTGCTGGGTACTGTAAAAATTCTCTCTACAGTGATGTCAGATCCTCCTTTTATTATTTTCATAGAATGCACAGTATTCTGAGAATGGAGGAAGGAATCCTATGATTTATCCACTTCTCGATTCTCCTCCATTCACAGAATGTTTTGCATTCTGTTAAAATAATACAAGGAGCTTTGGAAATGGAGGAATAGGGCGAAAGGGGAGGGTTAGCGGCGTGATCCTTCAGTTACAGCCAAGGCTGTTAACCGATGCAGAGCTAGAAGTTCATCGCTGTCAGGAGGATCTGGAATCACTGAAGGGAGAATTTTTACAGTAAAAATCTGCCAGCAGGCCACAGGTTACACTTCATTAGAGGTAAGTTATGTCCCTGGAACTGTATATCTAAAACGTAAACTTCAGCTTAAAAAAAGAAAAAAATACTTATACAGTATGTACCGCTACACCTCCTGCACTATAGGCCACAACTGCATAATGCATATACGTGAGTAACCCCTGCACAAATAATGATAGCCAAACAGTAAAGATATTAAAATGAACTAAGAAAGACCCATTTGATCTAGTAATAAACAAAAAGTTGCTGCTTGCACAAATATGTGTTCAAACAATTGATAAATACGGTATATCAAAATAAATATGTGCTGCACTACCAATCTATATAACTAAGTTGCAAAAAAATAAATACACGTCATATATATTGAGTGTAGAAAATAATTATAAATCAGTTCACAATAGTGACAGGTCATCAAAAGATAAATAATTGTGACTTCCACATCCAATAAATCTTCATATGGTACTAAGCCACTGCTTCCTGGTCACCACTGTGCTCTCAGTGCTCTCACCTTAATAGTGTGATATATACACATGTACAATCACATCCAGCTTGCTTGTTTCCAGTTAGTGTCTCATACCTGGGTCCTCCTGTAGTATAGCCTCCTGCTCACCTGTTAGAACTTCTTCCAAGTTAATGGGGTACTGGTCCCATTAAGCGCGTCTTACCCATATGCTATATGAATACTCCCATATCACGTGAAAAGAGAAAGGAAGCCCCAATAGTGTGATAATGTAAAGGAACACTTTATCGTGCTAAAAAAATGCTCCTTACATCAAAAAAATCACTGCATTAACAGGGGTACTGTTCTTTCTGTTCTGATGTCACTTCCTCTCTGTGATCCCTCAGGCTCCGCCCTACGTGCTATGTCATGTGCCACATGACTTCATCAGGGAAAAAACAATTATTCACCTTTTGACTAACTATCACTATTATGAACTTATTTATTAATATTTCCTACACTCAATATATATGACGTACATATATTTTTTTGCAACATAGTTATTTAGATTGGTAGCATGGTACATATTCACAACTGCATAGTCCTTCCATGATGCAATAGCAGCTTCCCCCTTCCTGCTTTATACAAAATGCAACATTTTCTCAAGTTGTCAGATATTGGACTGCATATTGGTTGTGCTCTAGTGAAAGAAGAAATATATTTATTAAATGGCTTTAGATAAACAGAGCTGGCTTTGTTGCACCCTGTTCACAACTTTAGCACCCCACCATGTAAGAAAAACAAAATCATGGTTACTGGGTTGCTAAATCATCCCCTTTCTTACTGACACATATAAATTACACATGTTGTGTGGTAACTAGATTTGGTTATTATCCGCAGAACTTGTGTAATTTATATGTCCGTGATTAAAAGGATGAGCTGGCAACCCTGCTTCATACTTTGTTTGCAACTTGGCATCGTTTTTAGAAGCTTCCTCATCTCCTTGGAAACTTTCAGGGTGTTTAGGCAGCTTTTATAAAGGGGAAAGAATAAAAAAGGAAGAGGGTGACAAGCAGGGGCCCCAGTTTGGGGATGTATCTAGTGCCAAGTGTACATGGTATAATAAGGTGAAGATTCCGTGTGGCTGCTGATCACAGGATGGTGCCCTTTGCAACCACACAGTTCACTCATTTATTTATTAAGGCCTGTTATGTAGACAGTATTTTCAACAGCTAGTACATTTAAAACAATATTCTGTTTATTTTTATCATTCACTGTGTGTAATTGTATTATTATTATATTATATTATACAGTATTTATATAGCGCCAACAGTTTGCGCAGCGCTTAATTGTAGTCTTCATATGCTAATTTTAATGCATTTCCCCAATGTGAATGTCTTGCTATTACTGTCATTTTTTTTTTGGAAAAGCAAAGCTACAAATAATTATTTTTATACTTTGAATAAATTGTTTCCTATGTGCTAGTAAATTAAATCTCACTTCTTCACCTAACAGAACAATAAAGTGGTTTGTCGCAACATTATATGATGGTATTTAGAGCAAAGGAGACTTTACAGCATGGAGGTACTCAAATCTTTCATTAAGGTACACGTTATAGCTAATTGAGGAGAATACCTAATAGAGGTTTTAGGAATCAGTTTGCCAAAAGGCAATCTAAGGTGTTGATGCTATCTAGATGGGTCATCATGATCAACTCAGCCCTGACTGGAATCAGGTGATTTAATCAGATAGTGTGAATCTAAGAAGATAAATTAATAGAATTAGACATTCAGAGAGTAGTAGGCCCAAAAAATAATCTACTGTAGATGAAATGGAAACCATTGTGTTCGATAGCAATGATAGCTCTTGCTTTCATAATTGTACCATAAAGTGCTAAGGAATGCCTATTCACTCTGTAGGGTATACTAAATAGAGAACTTCCAGAAATAAATGTTTAGAACAAATTATCATTGTGTAGGTCTGATGACTTGGCACAGCGAATTAAAACCAACAGCTAAGGATAAGCATTTAGTATTTCTACATACATTATGTGCATGAATATACACATATGGGCTTATTGGCCTGCACAAATTATAAGAGCCCCCCCCCCCCCCCCAAAAAAAAAGAGTGTTTGGATAAGCAGACATTTAGTATTTATACACTTGATAGACTCTAGATCAGCCTTTCTCAAAGTTTTTCACAAGGAGGAACCCTTGAAATAACTTTCCGTTCTCAAGGAAACCCTGCTAATAAGTACTATATCTACAGCTCACTGTACATTAGTGTGTTGGTCAGTGGGAAGAATGATCCTTACACTTGTGGTCATTGTGATATATGTACTTCTTACAGATAGCTGAAAAGTTCAATGGTGTCAGTGGAAACTTATCTGAGAGACAGAAATGTTTCATTGCTCATGGAACCCCTAGCAACCTCTGGAGGAACCCTAGGCTTCCATGGAATCCTAGAGCATGAAGAAAGGCTGCTCTTGATGAATGATAGAATGTATTACTAAATTCAGGGTAAGCTCAACCATTTTGAATTATAATCTGCAGTGTCCAGGAGCTCTTAATTTTACTTTATGATGGGTGGCCCTACTAATCAACATCAGGCACAAGCAGGATTTGGTTAGATCCAGGGTCAATGAGCAGAAAACGTGGTCTTTAATTCTATTCTATACAGAGCACCCCATGTTTTAGGGTCCCAGGACATGGAAGAAGATATAGGGTTTAATTTACTAAAACTTGTAAGAGTGCAAAATCTGGTGCAGCTCTGCACAGAAACCAATCAGCTTCCAGGTTTTTTTGGTCAAAGCTTAATTGAGAAAGCCGAAGTTAGAAGTTGATTGGCTACCAGGCAGAGCTACACCAGATTTTGCACTCTCTAGTTTTAGTAAATCAACCCTATAGTGTGCAAATACACCTGCATATGGTTTTGTTTTAAAAACAAGGTGCAGAAATTACCATTATTCCATAGGTGCATGCTTGCACATGCATATAATATCATCTGTAGGAATTACTCTTCGAACCTCAAGTTTTTACATGGCATGCAGAAGCATTGTACTGTGATGTTCCTATAGGCAGTGACACCATCCGTAGAGATCAACACAAAAACAGCCAACGTTTTCCAAATCACCTGGTCATTTTTATGACAGTTCCTCCCACTCTCTGTATTGCTAGACTGTAATGACTGAGGTAGACATGTTCATACTGTACCAGAGTATAACTGTAATGTAATAAAATATTACATTTTTGGTTATCTATTAGGATAGTGTTGAAAATGTAATTTTAAGTGGCAGCCAAAGTTTGTGTTACATAAATGTCAAACCAAGTTTCGGTTTGATAGTAGTCAAACAATCAATAGTAGATAGTTTGATAGTAGTGAAATAATAATAAGGTGCTTTTCAGTTCAGGTTTGCATATCTGATCAACTTGGGACAGTAAATACATTTCTTGTATGGTCCTTACATGGGCTGTCCGTTTCTGCAATGGGCTTATCTTTGTTTACATCCAGAAAAAATAGGGAATCAGACATACTTTTCCTACTCAACTAAGCACATTTTATCATGAACTAATGGCCCAAGTTGATCTATTGTGACAGATGTTTCTTTGCTATTGAAGGCATTTGTTGATTCCAAGTACAGTACAACGATCATCTTTTGATCTTGGTCATGTTAAAAAAAAAAAAGTTCACTACAATGTACTAAATGAAAAACGATGATTTACTTAGAAAACAACAAATCATTTTGATTAGTTATATATAATCTGTAAAAAAAAAAAAGCCTTGCATGTAGTGTCTATGTGAAAAATCGCTGCCGCACCAAAAACATCTGAACAAAACATCCAATTTATTAAAATTGTACTTACATAAGCCAAAGAAACAACAGTATGTCTTCAGAATCCACCACTGCCCAACATTGGCGTGCGTGATGACATCACATATCTGGCCCTGCCCAGCACAGTTATTACTCGTGTAAGTGTGATTTTAGTTTTAAATACTACACTATGGGAATCTTCCATTTTCCTCACGTCTCCATTGAGAGTGGTATTTTAAGATTACTGTGCAATCGTGGAGGTGAAAGTGGTTATAGCTGCAAGACAGCCAGGTGCATGGTGATCTCTTTGCGAGATCCTACTATCTGGTAAGAAGTGTGTCACACCAGTGGGAGGTGACTTGGAGCACTTTTTGTTTGCCGTATCAACACTAATGCCATGTACACGAAAGTCCGTCGGACCTGCATACAGACGGGCAGACTTCCCGCCTGACACTGGGTCCGGTGGACTTTGGGTGGGAAGATTTAAAACATGTTTTAAATCTATGTCAGGCGGTCTTTTGGGAAGAAAAAGTCCGCTGGAGCCCACACACGATTGGAATGTCCGCCGGACTATGGTCCGCCGGAAAGTCCGATCGTGTGTACGTGGCATAACTCCTCACTAGGTGTTTCATATGGAGTAATCATAGGATTACTCTATATGAAACATATGGGGCATTTTTGTTCACTTTATGTGTTTAAATGCATGATATATGGTCATTTAAGGATTGTGTATATTTGTTATTTTGTACACCTTTTTACGTTTATTATATAAGACGAGTCAGTCAATTTTAAAGGGGATGTGCACTGTTTTTTTGGAGTATATATATATATTCTGTAAACAGTCCAGCTATCAAACAAATCAACCAATTTTTTGTACAGCTGTCTTTCTCATTTAAGATATGTAATTAATCTTATGATAGACTAATGAATCCTTTAATTAGCATGTTAGCTCACTTAGCAGCTTCAATGATCAACGTTAAAGAAACAATTATATCTGATCAGCAGCTTATTACAAGCAGTGGCGAGACACTGTGTGCCATGGAGCAGGCTGTGAGACACACTCTACAATTGTAAAACAAGAGGCTGGGAGGGATTTAGAGTTACTGAAAAACAGAATCCCTTTGTGTTCAATTGCTAGGCCAGCACTGACATAAGGAGTGCAGGAAAACACATATCATAGAAACCAAAAAAAAAAAAAAAGAAATGTTAAGATTTAAGCACTGGGCAATTGAATAGCTCTGCATGAATATGCCATAACTAAAGATAGTCATAATCAGGTAAATCTTTCTTCCAATACAGCAAATATGGAACGTTTATATTTTACAGCTAATTGCTAGGCACCATATACTAGATATGCAGTACTATAGTATACCTAGTTTCCTTTTTTAGCTGCCCGTATAGTGAAAGAATTGCTTCAGTAACCTGTTGAATACAATTTACTAAAACAGATACCGTTTTCTCAAGCTGGCCATGTAACATCAGTTTTTTTTTTTTCTTCCTTTTTTTCTTTCAGACAATGGGTTGCGCGAAAGTCAATTAAACAATCAACTTCTGTCAAGCAAGGAGGCTTACACACTGATCGAAATTCGGAAGGCTCTTGCTGGACCGGCCAAATTTTGATCAGTGTATTGGCAGCTCAAGACCCTCAAACAGAAGAAATCTTCCATCAGACTGCAATGGTATAGGAGCAAAGCTCAGCAATAGGTCTTCCAGTGCTAAACATAAGGATACAGCAGATTCTTCTTCAACACTTATGGGGGTATTTACTAAAACTGGTGCACACTGAATATGGTGCAGCGGTGCATAGTAACCAGTCAGCTTTAAATTTTCGGCTTGTTCAATTAAGCTTTGACAATACAGTCTAGGACTGTCTCTTTCTGTCTCTTTCTGTTTAGCACTGGAAGACCTATTGCTGAGCTTTGCTCCTATACTGCTTGCAGTGTAATGGAAGATTTCTTCTGTTTGAGGGTCTTGAGCTGCCAATACACTGATCAGAATTTGACTGGTCCAGCAAGAACCATCCAAATTTTGATCAGTGTCTAAGCCTTAGGCTGGCCATACATTACAAATTGATTGTACAAATTTAATTTAGATTTACCAAAACCATATAATATGAGGTCAAACCTAAACACTTTCAGTTTGTATGTAATCAGGCAGGCCCTTGCACTACATAGTTGAAGGTAAAGCCAAAGAAAATTTAACAAGAAAATTGTATAATATATGGCCAGCTTTAGTTTCCAATGACTTATGTAAAAGACAAGACAGCTGTCACCTGAAAAGGAAAACTGGTAACAACCGTACAAATCTTTTTGGTTATATTTGTTGTTGAATTGCTTATTGTATATCAAAATAAGATGGGAATATGGCAAGACAGTCAAAAATAAGTGCAAAATTTGTAGAATTTTTATGGGAAAACTGTCATAACATCATTAGATTGTTCGCTCTTTTCCATGGAACCCTAGGGGTCCACCACAGGTTGTTAGGGATTACTTGACCTGTGACTGATTGACCTTTCACATGATGATGCCTATGTAGTTCCGGGGGCCAACACCACTTAGCAAAGCCAGCAGCTTTACACAATGATCTTTCTAGATGTCTGAAGGAGTGCCAATCTTACCACCACTGTAAGGGGGGGGGGGCATACTTCCCACAGGACACAAATGTAATAAGTGCAAGAGTTCCAAAGGGGTAAAGGGTTTAGAAAGACTGCTATATACAGATAGTAGCATTTTTGTAAAATGTTAAGGGTATTTTCACATGGGGCACACTCGCTGAGCAGGCAGGTTACAGGTCTATGTCACTCTCCTCTTTGGGCAGTCAATGTAGACGGACCACCTGTCCATTTACAGACTGTCCATAAAATCTGGTTGGTAATAACCCTACTGTAGGGTTTGGTAATAATGCACACAGATGTGCAAAGTAATTTATTCATATGACTGACAGAGGTTCTAACCCTTACCCATTCCAAAACATTTCTAATTGTACATGTTTCTCAACTCGATTAAATGCTGGAAATCCAAGGACTATGCCAATATACACATGTGATGAGCTGTGAGAAGAGCAAATACAGGCAGGATAGTATTTGCAGTATGGACAGTTGGCTGCAAACCAATAACCCTATGCCTGCACTAATGATGTCCGAATATTATGTCAATACAGCTTCTATTCGCTATGCGAACACTCACTGTACTTCTTTATAAAATCATTGTTAAGAGTTACCCACTAGGTAATCACCTAAAAGAGCCACAACCTTTTCTATAATGATGAATATAATATTAAAGGATGTTAAACATGCCAAACCTAATCTTTTTAAGAATGTAAAAGTGATAAATGAGAAATGACCACTTTATATTAATATGATTCTCAAAGATAACATCACAGGATTCATTATAATATAATTAGATAGATAAGGGAAAATAAAGTCTTTGAAGTATGGCTGGCAAAACCTGAACATAAGATTAAAGAGTTGAGATCTAAACAATTGAAGGGCACTATTATTGAACTGGACACTTGAGTGCACACTGGCATATGGCCGAGCACAGATAAAACAACATTGTACTGGACCACTATCCATGGGCTAAACTACTGTGATCTTGGATATAAAGGGAACCAAAACAATTGACAAATGATACAGAAGCTAAGAACACAACACATTGGGTGTTTCATAAATTTTGGTTAGTTGTGTACAACATATAATCTTGCAATTCATAACTTTGAGTGAGATCTTTGTGGGCTCAGGATATATATAATGTTGTATTTAAGTGTTGACTTTTTGATGTAGTAACCTATAGTAGCCAAGCAGAATCCATTCTGTACTGGTGTCTTGGTTTGCTTTTGGCAGAGTGAAATCCTATTGGTTGAAATGGATTTTTGTACCTAAAGCTGCCCATACATGTTAAGATTTCTCCTTTTCAGCCCACAAGCTAAATGAGAATAATCCCTCCATTGCCCCATCAATACTAAACAAAATGGACAAATCTGCAGTGCCAACTATTTTATTCTGACAGCCAGCATCTGTGGCTGTCAGAGTACCTGTACAATGACTACATTTGATTGTATGCAAGTGCTAAGGATCCGAAAATCTTGCGCCCATCTCTGAAAAATCTACTTTTGTTGAGCCGGATGGTACTGACAGTGAACAAATCTTGGCTGATTCAGCAGGAATTGGACACAATTCAATTCATGTATGGCCAACTTAAGAACCATTGCCCGAAGAACTCTTTCCTAAATAAGGTAAATAATCTCTCTTTCTCTGGATCTATGCTGAGGACCATCCTATGTACTACCTGTCCCCCAAGAGAGGAAAAATCTAATCAAGACACCACTCTTTTCAACACAGCCAGTGCATTTCGACTAGCTGCCATGCTCTGTTCACTCTAGCTGCAGCTGTTAGACAATAGATGCAGTGAGGTAAACCATGGTACAAAAATGTGTACAGATTAAGTAAATTGTCTGGCTGTATTAGGCTTTAATAGTTTCTGAGTCACTGATCCACGACAAGTATGCAGAACAGAAGGTCAAAGTGAAGCCTAAACTAATCTGCTTCTGTTCAGTGCTGACCTGTCAACGACAGATCCTGGTCACGATCGGGAGCCAGGGGGAGGGGCCCTCGATCATGAAACCACTGTGATAGCCAATCACAATAATTGTATTATTTGGAACCACACTTCCCATCCTTCAGAACCCTTTAAGGGGCCAGCACCAAGCGCCAAGAGATTAGAAAGAAAATGTCCCTGGCTCTCACAATGAATCGCTGACTAGTACACATACTTATTCTGGGTCAATGACTCATAAATGATTGCAGCCAGAGATAGTCAGGGAACTAGCATTTTCAGGAGGCCTGCAATGGTAGTATTTTTATTTCCCTCAGTACATTGTGCTTTAAAATGACCCTGTAAAACAATTAAATATTTAGAACTAAGCCCATACCTGTAAAGGACAGACTGAATATCTACTTCTGGTCACCTGCTCCACTGAACGCTACTGAGGTAGCTTCAGGTCCAACAAAGTCCACTGGGAAATCCAAAACCTCTCGGCATGTCCATTTCCTAGATCCTCCACAGCTCTCAATGGTTCTGCTTGCTGACCTCCACTCATTACAGGTTATAGTAGTGGTGCGGAGGTCATTGAGATCTGTGAGAGCTGAGGGGGACCCTAAAGATTGACACTCCTGAAGTGTCGGTTTCCTTGCAGACTTCCAGGTCCAGTCACCAGGAACCCAGCAGTGTTCAAGGGTATGTAAAGCAGGAAAGGTATATTTACTCTTCTTTTGAAGGGGATGCTTCTCTAATGATTTTTACTTATGTGACAGGGTCACTTTAATATTGTTTGCAACCCACTCATAGATGTAGAGGTAAATATGGGCTTGATGGAATTACATTAAACAAACATATTGTTACAGTGATTACAGTATGTTTCCCAGCAATCATTTTTATAAACACAAAGTCAATACAAACGGATGTCATGTTAGTTACTATAATTTGATTTTCAGTAATATTGTGGAAATATGAAATTCAGATTAACTGAAAGTCAAACACGAAATATATCCAGATGATACTTGTGCCTGACTCAGCCAGGCCTTAGTACAGTAGTGGCATAAGGATAAACATGGTATGATACCATCAAGGTGCTGCATCTACAATAGGTCCAACATTACATGTGTTCAGGGTGAACCTGCTGTAAATTGCTTGGTAAACACAAGGCCCCCTTTTAGACAGGGCAGACTTCACTAGTGGACCCACCTGCTCAGTAGGAAATCTGTCTGCTGATCTCTGCTGAGCAGGCGGATGACAGGTCTGGGTCCGCTCCGCTATGCAAAACGGACACAGAGACAGCCCACTGTTTTTATGTGGTGGTTGGATGGAAACGGACTGCCTGTCTATTTCCATCTAAATGTCATCAGTTCTGATTTTCCGGATTGATGGGGAAAGGATCCCCATCTGTCTGTTTTTAGCAGACCGGATCAGATGCCGGCGGGGGTCAGTGGACACATGTCTGCTGACATCCACCACTACATAGAGAACACTGGGTAGTCCAAGCAGACACAGACACAGCCCACTGTTCTCTATGTTGTGGTCAGATGGAAACGGACTGCCTGTCTGTTTCCAACTGACTGTCATCTGATCTGATCCGCTGGACGGATGGGGAATGGATCCCTATCTGTCTGTTTTTAGCGGATGGGATGCCAGCATGTGTCAGCAGACATCCACAATTCCATAGAGAACAATAGGTGGTACTATCGGGTCCACCTGAAAAATGGATATGCGGACCCGATCAGTCCGCTGGTGTGAAAGGGGCCCAAAGATGGTCATCTAATAGTATATTTTCAAACAAACATTTTTACAAACATTAATAAGGAGATTTGTACAAAAATTGTTCAAAAGAACGTAACCCCTTCCCGCCAAGCCTCCTGACCCTTTAAGAGCTTCTAAATGCAGGGAGGCGATGCGGGCATTTGGGTCATGTGACCACTGTGATTGGCTGCCACAGCAATCACATGATCAGAAAGTTCCCGATCACAAGTATTTATCAGGAGCTTTCTGATCCCCGCCAGTGATTTTGCTGGTAGGGCTTACTTTCAGCACAGAAAACCAAATGAACTGTTAGAAATTTGTTTATTCAAAAAAATGAATCCCCTTCTTGTTCCTTTGATTTTTCTTGTTACTACACATTTAAAAATTAACGTTGATTTGACCACACTAACAATTAGAAAAAAAATCAAATGTTCTTAATACAAAAACATTTGAATTAAATTCTACTAATGTATGGCCCGCTTAATTGTATGTCATTACCTTTATTGTACTGAACTGTAACAAAACTGTCTGGCAATTTACTGAGACCACAATGTATAAAGCCAGCCACTCAGTGTACTCTCAATAATGAAATCCTTTTATTGGCTACATATAAAATGACACAGCACCAGCAATGCAGTGCGTCTCGGCCTATACAGCCTTCCTCAGAGAATACCATGATTTGCTATGATGAAGCCTGTATAGGCCGAAACGTGTTGTATTTCTGATGATGTATTTCTGATGCTGTGTAATTTTTTATGTAGCCAATATAAGTATTTATTTATTGAGAGTACACCGAGTTTACCCGATTTATACATTGTGGACTTATGCTTTTGGAGATAAACGCCCCAGCCTGAGCTCCGGTCTCAAGCATCTGAATCTTGAATATAGCAGTTGAGCTAGGGTAAGGTTGGTCACATTTACTCACTGAGACGCTTAAGGATGTTGGAGCCTTGGTCATCTGCATTTTCAGTGTCAGATTTCTCAATGTCAAAAATGTCAGAATAATTCTCTGATTTGTCTTTGTCTTTTTTGTCTTTTTGGCTGGTTCTACGTCTATGACGTCTTCTCCTCCTATAGCTCTTGGGAACATGGACTCCTATGTAGACAGTGTGGTGACCTAGGAGACAAATGCAGAATGATGTCATTATATGTCATCTTATTAGGTGATGCGTTTCAAGCACAAGTTAATTGCAGGCATTAACACATCTATCAGCAGTATAGATTAAATACTATCAGCAGCATGGAATAAATACAAATGGCACTGCCCAACTACAGATAAGAGCCACAATCATATATTATAGTACATCCGCTTTAAACAATCAAATCGAAATGGCTACATTAGATTCCTCAGCTTCATACTGATGAATGCTTCTATATATGTGTAAAGGATATACAGTATCTCACAAAAGTGAGTACACCCCCTCACATTTTTGTAAATATTTTATTATATCTTTTCATGTGACAACACTGAAGAAATGACACTTTGCTACAATGTAAAATAGTGAGTGTACAGCTTGTATAACAGTGTAAAATCCCCCCCCCCCTATATATATACACACACACACACACAGTATATACATCCCTATCCCTTACAAAGAAAAACAATAGTTTTGGAAATTATGCGGTAGGATAGAACCCCTGGAAATTAGTTTCTCCAATTTATGACCCAATTGGGATTTTCACTGGTTTTTACAGTGCGTGGTCAAATGTGCCCATGTGCATGTAGTTTTTGGAAGTTGCATTCCATTGGGGGAGATTTACTAAAACTGGTGCACACAGAATCTGGTGCAGCTGTGCATAGTATCCAATGAGCTTTTAATTTGAGATTGTTCAATTAGGTTTTGACAATAAAACCTGGAAGCTGATTGGTTACTATGCACAGCTTTACCAGATTCTGTGTGCTCCAGTTTTAGTAAATTTCCCCCATTGTCTCTAATTCTGTCTGTTGTCCTGATCACTGGGAAAGAATGGGAAGGTAAATCCAAAGTTTGGAGTTGCCGCTGGAGCAGAAATAGAAGGGAAATCTTCATGTGACAACTGTCTAATGCCCTGTACACATGATAGGAATTTCCGACAACAAAACCGTAGATTTTTTTCTGAAGGATGTTGGCTCAAACTTGTCTTGCATACACACGGTCACACAAATGTCAGAAATTCTGAACGCCAAGAACGCGGTGACGTACAACACGTACGACGAGCCAAGAAAAATGATGTTCAATAGCCAGTGTAGCTCTTCTGCTTGATTCTCAGCATGCATGGACTTTTGTGCGTCGGACTTATGTACACACGCTCAGAATTTCCGACAACAAGTTTTGTTGTCGGAAAATTTGAGAACCTGCTCTCAGATATTTGTTGGCGGAAATTCCGACAACAAATGTTCTATGAAGCATACACACGGTCAGACTTTCCGACAACAAGCTCACATCTAACATTTGTTGTCAGAAAATTCTATCGTGTGTACAGGGCATAAGATAGGATATCTCTCACAAAAATGTTTGGCTTTAGATGAACTTCAAAGAACTGTTCTGCAGGTATACGTATATTTAATTTATAAGTGTGTGAAAATATAGCATACTGTATCAGATCAAAATTCTTAAGCAAATATAAATAAGAATAAGTCACAAAAACAATGAAACTAAATTACAAGCATCTGAATGGGTTCCAAATAATTTAGTCCAAGCTATTTGCAGTAAATTGTTCTCATGAGAAAGCATCATTGTATAGTAGATAGGAAGTGTACTAGAAACAAAAAAGTAAGCATAGTGTTGATTGTTTCCTGGGAGTCACCATGGGAAGGAGCAGAACATGAACTGATCTAAAGATATAAACTGACAGATTTTTGACTCCACTTTAATGACTTTTTGCTTACATTTTAGAGGGCAGCACAGTGGCTAGAGCTTCCACCTAGAAGCACTAGGATCGTCAGTTCGAATCCCAAACACGGCACTGCATGTTCTCCCTGTGTCTGTTTCCTCCGGATACTCCAGTTTCCTCCCACACTCCAAAGACATCTTGGTAGGTTAACTGGCTCCAATCTAAATTGGCCCTAGTATATCTAGTGTATGTATGAATGTGAGTTAGGGACCTTAGATTATAAGCTCTTTGAGGTCAGGGACTGATGTGAATGTACAATAGTATTTGTGTAAAGCAGTACGTAAATTGACAGATCTAAATAAGTACCTATAGTATTAATTCAAGTCACAATGTGCAATAGCTATAATTTTCTGGCAATGAGATGAGGAATCCTAGAATTTTCCATTTTTCATATAGTCACCAAACACCCATAAAGGACTATGATTTATGATTTCCAACTTTAATCATTTTGGAATTCATGGTTTTCTAGACAATTTCTTCCTTTAACAAAATGAATTTAGGCACCTTTGGTTTCCCTGTCTAATCCCTGCAAATAACAAGTTAGTCATGAACCTCTACCCTGTATGCAACTGCAACCGCGTGTCCCTGATGATGTAATTTGTGATGAAACACGTTGAGTGGACCTGGAAGCCATGATGTCATCATACATGTGCGCCTCGCTGAGAATTCTGGGTATTGTAGTTTTGGATGCCATTTTAAAAGCCATGTCTATGTAAGTGTTTTAACTGGTTATCAATATAGATATGTGAAAATTGAAAAAAATTGCGCTATCCCTTAAACAAAAAGCTGCTGCTCAAAATGTTATACTACATCAAATGCGAAAAAAGGGAAAAAGGAGCTGCGCTAAAACCTGTGAGTGGACAACACTTAGTGTAAATAGATACAGCGTGTCTAATAAAGAAAATATTATGGTGAGTTATATACTCATATATCGTGACACATATGGAAAAATACCTAATATCCAATCAACCAGTAAGTGGACTGAATCAATTGAAAAAAAGGTAAACTGAAATAAATGAATAATAAACACCTAAAGTGTATTATAATTAGTAAACACCTGCCTGAGTCTGCAGCCCACACTATAACTCTAGGGGGCAAAACTCCGGAAGGTGGAACTAAATCTTAATTGCCACAAACCACTAGTGCAATGCTTATAATACTATGCCTAAAAAGTGCACAATATATAGTAAATAACAGGCTAAGTTCATAGCCCTATTAAAAGGCTGATCACAAACTAATCACAATTATGGCATTCAATATTAAATAAAATAAAGTCCATGTGAAAAAATGTATAGTGTCCAATGATCACAAATGATAGCGAAGACTGGAATTTTTCAAAGAATCCTCTGATATTAGAAACCAAAGTGACAACACGCTGTATAGTGAAATGAACCTCCACCAGAGAGCACACTTGTCCCCTTACCAGAAATACCTGGTCCCTTGTTACAGGGGACCCGTATGAGCAGATGGCTCTTAACCCCAGCCATGGATATAGGACAGGATCCTGGAACTTTTGCTGGCAATATTCTCCTATGGTTGTCAATCAGGGGGTATCCAATGTGGGGTCAGCTCAGGGTCAATCAGAATGGCATACAGCAAACAGAAGATGAAAACTGTTTGACGACCGCTTGCGGATGTTACGTTAAACCAGTGGTCATCAACCCTGTCCTCAGAGCCCACTAACAGGCAAGGTTTGAAAAACCAACTTGTGCCCATAGACTTTAACCACTTCCCGACCGCCCCCTGTATATATACGTCGGCAGAATGGCACGTACAGGCAGAAGCACGTACCTGTACGTGCCATTCTTCAGGCGGTTGGGGGGTCCGATCGGACCCCCCTCCGCCGGCGGGGACGGTCGGGATCGCTTCAGAAGCGATGCGGGACGAGGTAACGGCCAGTCGTTTCTGGCCACCCCCTCCCGATCGCTCTGGCCAATGGGATTCGTCCGCTTCCTTCCCCTTCCTGTGTAATTGTAAACACAGGCAAGGGGAAGTGATGTCACGCTCCTCGTGTCGGTCTTTCTGACCGGGACGCGGAGCTGTGAAGACATCAGGTTAGTGCACCAACACTACACTGACACCAGGCACACATAGGCACATATTTCACCCCCCTGTCACCCCCTGATCACCCCCCAGATCACCCCCTGCCCCCCCTGTCACAGTGTCACTGATTGCAGTGATCATTTATTTACTGATCACTGCATTTAGTGTCAGTGTGACTGCAATAACTGTCAGGGCAGTTAGTTTTAGGCCCCTTTAGGTCCAAGGTAGCCCCCTACCCCCCCCCCAATAAAGGTTTAACCCCTTGATTGCCCCCTAGGTAACCCTTTCACCCCCTTTTGCCAGTGTCACTAAGCGATCGTTTTTTTGATCGCTCTATTAGTGTCACTGGTGCCGCTAGGTAGCCAGTTTTTTTTTTAGGTAACCGCCAGGTTTATATAGGATTATAAATAGGTTTATAGGTCAGGTACCCCCATATTACAACCTAAATAAAGGTTTTAACCCCTTGATTGCCCCTAGAGTTAACTCTTTCACCAGTGATCACAGTATAAGTGTCACTGGTGACGCTGGTTAGCCAGTTAGTTATTTAGTTATTTAGGTTCCCCGTCAGGTTTTTATATAGTGTCAGGTACCCCCATATATTACCTAATAAAGGTTTTAACCCCCTGATTGCCCCTAGTTAACCCTTTCACCAGTGATCACCGTATAACTGTTACGGGTGACGCTGGTTAGTTAGCTTGTTTTTTTATACTGTCAGGGCACCCGCCATTTATTACCCAACTATCGGTTTAACCCCCTGATCGCCCGGCGGGTGATATCAATTAGGTTTTAGGGTCAAATAAGGTCTGCGTCGCCCCAGGTTAGTGCCAGTACCGCAAACACCCACGCGCAAAGCATACACCTCCCTTAGTGGTATAGTATCTGAACAGATCAATATCTGATCTGATCAGATCTATACTAGCGTCCCAGCAGTTTAGGGTTCCAAAAAACGCATTGTTAGCGGGATCAGCCCAGATACCTGCTAGCACCTGCGTTTTCCCCCTCCGCCCAGCCCAGCCCAGCCCACCCAAGTGCAGTATCGATCGATCACTGTCACTTCCAAAACACTAAGCACACATAACTGCAGCGTTCGCAGAGTCAGGCCTGATCCCTGCGATCGCTAACAGTTTTTTTGGTAGCGTTTTGATTCATTCGCCAGCAGCCTAGGAGCTTTTTTTCCTGTGAATCTCACTAGTGTACTACTAAATTTAGAGCCCAAAATGGCAAATCGCAAGTACACTAGTGAACAGGCCTACTTGTTTCTGAGTATGTCAGATAGTGAAGAGGAGGTCACTCATCTGTCACAATCAGGCTCAGAATACGATCCAGTAGACGACAGCGGCTCCATGACAGATAGCTCTGGCGACGAAGGTGAGGTCCCTGCTAAGGTCAGGCGTACCCGATCCCGATCTTCTGATGTTGTTGAGGTGCAGGAACCGCAGGTCTCTCGTATGGAGCAGAGAAGTACTAGCGCCGCTATTCCTTCTGGTGAACTGGCAAGCACCAGCGGCCTAGTACACCCTGGACGTAGTCAAACCAGCACTGCAGTAACACTTGGTGACGTGGCGAGTCCCATAAGTGCAGTTCAAGCTGGCGAGGTGGCAAGCACAAGTAGTGTCCCGCTGCCACCAAGAAGAAGACAAAGGCAGGTCCGTCGATCACATAGTGTCCTTCCTGCAGAATTCGCCAATCCTGATTGGGTGCCCACCACTTCTGCAGAACCCGTACTTCCCCCATTCACTGGCCAACCCGGTATTCAGGTGGAAACAGCTGATTTTAAGCCATCCGATTTTTATTTGCTGTTTTTCACGGAAGATCTCTATAGATCTATTGTGGACCAAAGTAATATATACGCTGGTCAACACATCGCCGCTAATCCCCAAGTGCCTTCCCTTGCCAGAGATTGGAAACCAATTACGGTTTCCGAATTTAAGACCTTTCTGGGCCTTTCCCTCAACATGGGCATACACAAATTCCCGACTCTGAGGTCTTATTGGTCCACCTCACCGCACCACCATATGCCCGTGTTCTCTGCCTCCATGTCCAGGGCACGATACGAGATGATTTTGCGCTTCATGCACTTCAGTGACAATGAACTTTGTCGTCCTCGTGGAGACCCTGAATTTGATCGGCTCTACAAAATTCGGCCCCTCATAAACCACTTCAACCAATGTTTTGCAGCCTTGTTTACGCCCAATCAAGTTGTCTGCGTTGACGAGTCCCTGATTAAGTTTTCTGGCCGCTTGTCTTTCAAACAGTTCCTTCCCAGCAAGCGTGCCAGATACGGGGTCAAGCTCTACAAGCTCTGTGACAGGGCAACAGGCTATACGTGGAGCTTTTCGGTTTATGAGGGAAAAGATAGTCACGTAGAGCCGGAGAACTGTCCAGATTACATAGGGAGCGCTGGCAAGATAGTGTGGAACTTGGTGTCACCCTTATTCGGAAAGGGGTACCACTTGTACGTGGACAATTATTACACGAGCGTGCCACTGTTTAGTCACTTGTTTGATCATCAGATTGGAGCATGTGGCACCGTGCGACCTAATCGCCGGGGCTTTCCCCAGCGGCTTGTAGATTCCCGTCTTAGGCTGGGGGAGAGAGCCTGCTTGAAGTGTAATAACTTGCTCGCTGTGAAGTGGAGGGATAATAGGAATGTTTTCGTTCTTACCTCCCTTCATGCAGACACGACAGTCCAAATTCGTACGGCGGCTGGTGTTGTGACGAAACCCCTCTGTATCCACGAATACAACCTTAATATGGGGGGGGTGGACCTCAACGACCAGTTGTTGGCGCCGTACCTAGTTGTCCGTAAGGCTAGACGCTGGTACAAAAAAGTGTCTATTTATTTATTCCAATTGGCTTTGCTGAATGCTCATGTGCTATACGGAGCTTCAGGCGGGACGTTACCCTTCCTTGAATTCCAGGGAGCGGTTGTCATGGAACTCCTGTATCCAGGCGATTCCACACCTCACCATCCCCTACCAAATGCAGTAAGCCGGCTGCATGAGAGGCATTATCCTCATGTCCTCCAGAGTACCCCTACCCAACGAGCCCCCCAAAGAAGATGTCGTGTCTGTAGCAAGCGCGGATTTAGGCGTGACACCCGTTATTATTGTCCACGCTGTCCTGACAATCCTGGTCTCTGCGTTGGTGAATGCTTTGAACGCTACCACGAACTAGTGAGGTTTTAGCGTAGGGTACAGCATTTCACAGGCTAGGATACACTTTCACAGGGTCTCAAGAATGCCATCGCATTTTGAGACCCGACCGTTGCAGTTAAAATTATAGTTACAGGGTCTCAAGAATGCCATCGCATTTTGAGACCCGACCGTTACAGTTAAAATTATAGTTATAGTTTAAAAAAAAAGTGTAAAAAATAAAAATTAAAAAAAAAAGTACAAAAAAAAAAAACCCCAAAAAAAATATAAAATAAAAAACCAAAAATAGTTGTCGTTTTATTGTTCTCTCTCTATTGTTGCTCTTTTTTACTCTATTCTATTCTGCAATGTTTTATTATGTTTTATCATGCTTGCTTTTCAGGTATGTTTTATTGTTAACCATTTTTTTGTTTTCAGGTGCGCCATTCAGTTGCAGCGCGGATTTATTTATCTTGACAGCAACAGCGTTTGCTCCCACGATACATAAAGCCGCGACTCCAACGCTGTAGGAGGTGATTTCACCACCACAGTTAAAAAAAAGAGCATATATGCCGAAGCATGGGGGCAGCAGAGGGCGGAGGAGCGATTTTGCTCCTAATGCCACGTACATACGGTCGAAAAAAGTCCGACCATGTGTACGTGGCATAACTTTTTTGCGGGAGGATGCCCCCATGCTTCGGCATATATATATTTTAGGCACCGGTTGCGTTAACAAAATGTTTTATTTTTTACTATGTTTTTTTTTTGGTATTTGCTTTGCAGGTATGGTATGGTAAGGTCTTACTGTTATACTGTAATGTTACTTTGTTTTAATGTTAACCATTATTTGCTTAGCAGGTACGCCATTCAGTTGCAGCGTGGATTTATTTATCTTGACAGCAACAGCGTTTGCTCCCACGATACATAAAGCCGCGACTCCAATGCTGTAGGAGGTGATTTCACCACCACAGTTAAAAAAAAGAGCATATATGCCGAAGCATGGGGGCAGCAGAGGGCGGAGGAGCGATTTTGCTCCTAATGCCACGTACATACGGTCGAAAAAAGTCCGACCATGTGTACGTGGCATAACTTTTTTTGCGGGAGGATGCCCCCATGCTTCGGCATATATAAATGGTGCATGTATGCCCATCATTAGAAGTGGGTGGATGAAGGGAGGTATTCTAATGGTGGGCATACCCACCGCGCCATTGGGAAATTGGGAAAGCATTTTATCACACCGATCTTGGTGTGGTCAGATGCTTTGAGGGCAGAGGAAAGATCTAGGGTCTAATAGACCCCAATTTTTTCAAAAAAAGAGTACCTGTCACTGCCTATTGCTATCATAGGGGATATTTACATTCCCTGCGATAACAATAAAAATGACAACTAAGAAAAAAAAATGGAAGGAACAGTTTAAAAATAAAATAAAAAAGCTAAATAAAAAGAAAAACTAAAAAAAAAAAAAAAAAAAAAAAGCACCCCTGCCCCCCCTTCTTTTGCGCAAAGGCGAACACAAGCGTTGGTCTGGCGTCATATGTAAACAGCAATTGCACCATGCATGTGAGGTATCACCGCGAAGGTCAGATCGAGGGCAGTAATTTTAGCAGTAGACCTCCTCCGTGAATCTAATGTGGTAACCTGTAAAGGCTTTTAAAGGCTTTTAAAAATGTATGTAGTTTGTCGCCACTGCGTGTTTGTGCGCAATTTTAAAGCATGTCGTGTTTGGTATCCATGTACTCGGCCTAAGATCATATTTTTTATTTCATCAAAAATTTGAGCAATATAGTGTGTTTAAGTGCATTAAAATAAAAAAAAGTGTATTTTTTTCCACAAAAAATGCGTTTGAAAAATCGCTGCGCAAATACTGTGTGGAAAAAAAAAATGCAACACCCACCATTTTAATCTGTAGGGCCTTTGCTTTAACAATATATATAGTGTTTGGGGGTTCAACGTAATTTTCTTGCAAAAAAAAAATATGTTTTCATGTAAACAAAAAGTGTCAGAAAGGGCTTTATCTTCAAGTGGTTAGAAGAGTGGGTGACGTGTGACATAGGCTTCTAAATGTTGTGCATAAAATGCCAGGACAGTTCAAACCCCCCCCCCCCAAATGACCCCATTTTGGAAAGTAGACACCCCAAGCTATTTGCTGAGAGCAATGTTGAGCCCATTAAATATTTTTTTTTTTGGTCCCAAGAGATTGAATAATGACAAAAAAAAAAAATAATATTTTTTTTTACAAAAACTTGTCACTAAATGATATATTGCTCAAACATGCCATGGGCATATGTGGAGATACACCCCAAAATACATTCTGTTGCTTCTCCTGAGTACGGGGATACCACATGTGTGGGACTTTTTGGAGCCTAGCCGCGTACGGGACCCCAAAATCCAAGCACCGCTTTCAGGCTTTCTAAGGGTGTAATTTTTTTATTTCACTCCTCACTGCCAATCACAGTTTCGGAGGCCATGGAATGCCCAGATGGCACAAACCACCCCCAAATGACCCCATTTTGGAAAGTAGACACCCCAAGCTATTTGCTGAGAGGTATGGTGAGTATTTTGCAGATCTCGCTTTTTGTCACAATGTTTTGAAAATTGAAAAAAGAAAAAAATTTTTTTTTTTCTTTACTTTCTTCATTTTCAAAAACACATGAGAGCTGTAAAATACTCACCATGCCTCTCAACAAATAGCTTGGGGTGTCTACTTTCCAAAATGGGGTCATTTGGGGGGGTTTTGTGCTATTTTGGCATTTTATGGCCTTCGAAACTGTGATAGGTAGTGAGGAGTGAAATCAAAAATTTGCACCCTTAGAAATCCTGAAGGCGGTGCTTGGGTTTCGGGGCCCCGTACGCGGCTAGGCTCCCAAAAAGTCCCACACATGTGGTATCCCCATACTCAGGAGAAGCAGCAAAATGTATTTTGGGGTGCAATTCCACATATAACCATGGCATGTGTGAGCAATATATCATTTAGTGACAACTTTTTGAATAAATTTTTTTTATTTTTTTTTTTTGTCTTTATTCAATCACTTGGGACTAAAAAAAAAAATATTCAACGGGCTTAACATGCCTCTCAGCAAATAGCTTGGGGTGTCTACTTTCCAAAATGGGGTCATTTGGGGGGGTTTTGTGCCATCTTGGCATTTTATGGTCTTCAAAACTGTGATAGGTAGTGATAGGTAGTGAGGAGTGAAATCAAAAATTTATGCCCTTAGAAATCCTGAAAGCGGTGCTTGGTTTTCGGGGTCCCGTATGCGGATAGGCTCCCAAAAAGTCCCACACATGTGGTATCCCCGTACTCAGGAGAAGCAGCAGAATGTATTTTGGGGTGTAATTCCACATATGCCCATGGCATGTGTGGGCAATATATCATTTAGTGACAACTTTGGGCAAAAAAAAAAAAGTTTGTAATATTCCCGCAACTTGTGGCAAAATATAAAATATTCCATGTACTCAACATGCCTCTCAGCAAATAGCTTGGGGTGTCTACTTTCCAAAATGGGGTCATTTGGGGGGGTTTTGTGCAATTTTGGCATTTTATGGCCTTCGAAACTGTGATAGGTAGTGAGGAGTGAAATCAAAAATTTACACCCTTAGAAATGCTGAAGGTGGTGCTTGGGTTTCGGGGCCCCGTACGCGGCTAGGCTCCCAAAAAGTCCCACACATGTGGTATCCCCGTACTCAGGAGAAGTGGCAAAATGTATTTTGGGGTGCAATTCCACATATAACCATGGCATGTGTGAGCAATATATCATTTAGTGACAACTTTTTGAATACATTTTTTTTTTTTTTTTTTTTTTTGTCTTTATTCAATCACTTGGGACTAAAAAAAAAAATATTCAATGGGCTCAACATGCCTCTCAGCAAATAGCTTGGGGTGTCTACTTTCCAAAATGGGGTCATTTGGGGGGGTTTTGTGCCATCTTGGCATTTTATGGCCTTCAAAACTGTGATAGGTAGTGATAGGTAGTGAGGAGTGAAATCAAAAATTTATGCCCTTAGAAATCCTGAAGGCGGTGCTTGGTTTTCGGGGTCCCGTATGCGGATAGGCTCCCAAAAAGTCCCACACATGTGGTATCCCCGTACTCAGGAGAAGCAGCAGAATGTATTTTGGGGTGTAATTCCACATATGCCCATGGCATGTGTGGGCAATATATCATTTAGTGACAACTTTGGGCAAAAAAAAAAAAGTTTGTAATATTCCCTCAACTTGTGGCAAAATATAAAATATTCCATGTACTCAACATGCCTCTCAGCAAATAGCTTGGGGTGTCTACTTTCCAAAATGGGGTCATTTGGGGGGGTTTTGTGCTATTTTGGCATTTTATGGCCTTCAAAACTGTGATAGGTAGTGAGGAGTGAAATCAAAAATTTGCACCCTTAGAAACCCTGAAGGCGTTGATTGGGTTTCGGGGCCCCGTGCGTGGCTAGGCTCCCAAAAAGTCCCACACATGTGGTATCCCCATACTCGGGAGAAGCAGCAAAATGTATTTTGGGGTGCATCTCCACATATAACCATGGCATGTGTGAGCAATATATCATTTAGTGACAACTTTATGACCCCGCCCCCTTGCGATGTCACAGTCCCAGCATCCTCCGGGACTGTGACAACACAAGGGGGCGGGGTCACCATGTGACATGTGCATGTGACCCTGTCCCCCATGTCCCTATATAAGTCCGAGCGCAGATCGGCACAGGCATTCCGGGCAGAGACAGCGACGGGTCAACATCGGAAGAAGAAGAAGAACAAGAAGGACAAGAAGAAGGAGAAGGCGCCGGCGGCGCGGAAGACGACGACCGCCGCAAGAACAGAAGAGACCCCCGGAAGACCCCCGAAGGCGGATCGAGACCCCCAGACGACGGCGGCGACGACGAAGAAGGTAGCCGGACTCCCCTCGCTCGGTAAAAGAGCTTGGTAAATGGCGGGGGAGTCCGGCGAGAAGACCCCCAAGACGGAAGAAGACCCCCGGAGCAGTGCAATAAACTATTTTTTCAAAAGTGTGGGTGTTTTTTTTTACTTTACATTTTACACCTTAGGTGAATGGGTAGGGGTACATCGTACCCCATACTCATTCACATAGGGTGGGGGGCCGGTATCTGGGGGGCCCCTTATTAAAGGGGGCTCCCAGATTCCGATAAGCCCCCGCCCGCAGACCCCGACAACCAACGGCCAGGGTTGTCGGGAAGAGGCCCTTGTCCTCATCAACATGGGGACAAGGTGCTTTGGGGTGGGGGGGCCGCACGGCCCCCCTTTCCCCAGGGCACCCCCCCATGTTGAGGGCACGCGGCCTGGTACGGCTCAGGAGGGGGGGGGCGCTCGTTCGTCCCCACCCCTTTCCTGGCCTGCCAGGCTGCGTGCTCGGATGAGGGTCTGACATGGATTTGGGGGGAACCCCCACGCCGTTTTTTCGGCGTGGGGATTCCCTTTAAATCCATGCCAGCTTGCGGAGCTAGCGCGGCGGCATTTACTGCCTACGCTAGCTACGTAACCTAAAGTTACGTTCGAAATGAACGGACTGCTCCGTGTGTGGGGCAAGTCCGTTCATTTTCAAAAGTCCCGCGGACTTTTGGCCGGCGGATTATCCGCTGGAGAAGTCCGTGCGTGTGTGGGCAAGTCCACACCCTCGGAAAGTCCAGCGGACCTAGCCGGAAAGTCCCGCGGGATTGTCCGCTGGACTAGGTCCGCCGGCAAAAGTCCCTACGTGTGTACGAGGCATAATACTTACCTGAGGTCCCTCTCTACCCAGCAATGTTGCAGGAGTGTCTTAGCTGCGCAGGTCTCCCCTCCTTATTGGCTGAGAAAGAAGCGCTGTGCCATTGGCTCCCACTGCTGTCAATCAAAGTCAGTCAGCCAATGAGGAGAGAGAGGGGGCTGGGCTGGGCCGCAGCTCCTTGTCAGAATAGACACATGGAGCTGTGACTCGGCTCGGGTGCCCCCATAGCAAGCTGCTTGCTGTGGGGGCACTCAACAAGAGGGAGGGGCCAGGAGCACTGAAGAGGGCCCCGAAAAGAGGAGGCTCTGGGCTGCTCTGTGCAAAACCACTGCACAGGGCAGGTAAGTATAACATGTTTGTTATTTTTAACAAAAAAAAAAAAACAAGACTTTATAATCACATTTAGGTAGATGATTCTATATAGGAAGCTGAGAATCTGGAAAAAATGTGGCAGACCAGTGATAATCTTAAGACTGGCTGAACAGATGCCTTGGCAGGTAAAACAGTCTGCATATACAGTATATGAATTTGAATATATTCATACACGCACAAACACATAAACACACGAGCACTGCATTTGATTGTTTACTCTTGATATCTGGCAGTGAATGGGTCATGCATCCTATTTTCATAATCTATAATGTGCACGTAGTCAGAAGATTACACAGATTGTCTAGTACTGTTTGCAACTTTAGGGCATTAGTCTCACTAGCTTATCCAGCGTCACGTCTATTATTGTGTCTTAAGAAAACATACCAGTTATACTGGATACAGAGAAAATTGCCCAGGGAATACAGAAGAGCTTCTGGTAAGCAAAATACATGCCTAGTGGAGGTGTTCTGTCAAATTAGCCAACTCATCAGAAACTCCAACCACCTCACTTCTGGTTTCTTTAAAACATCAGTAATTGGAAATTTCGACTTATTACTGTTTGCACACAACACCGGCAACCATTTACAGTCCGCTGCATGATATTATGGGCGGAGATTGTTACTCGCTCCTATACTAACCAACAAAATGTCCGCCTCCGAGGTGACGACAACTTTGTCCTCGTTAGCCGGAGTGGTCTCAAAACAGCAAAATCTTCCTGTACCAAACTGTATTCGGTTGCAGGTGTTGTGTCCAAACAGAAATTAGTCAAAATCTCCAATTACTGATGGTTTAAAGTAGACATGTGCACTGCCAAAAAATGTGTTCATTTTCGTTTCATTCTTTTTTTTTTTTTCATTTTTCTGGTCATTCGTTATGATCGCAATTACTAAATTCGTACATTCGTAAATTCGTACATTCGTAAATTAGTACATTCGCAAATTCGTAAATTCGTACATTCATAAATTAGAAAATTAATATATTCGTAAATTCATACATTCGTAAATTAGAAAATTCGGAAACTTGGAAATTGGAAAATCGGAAAACCCAAAAATTAGAAAATATGAAATAGTAACCAACTATTAAACTATAGGTATTGTAATTTCCTTTCAAATTTGGCTGTTAGTGAACACAAATTTATCTGAAGTTACGAATTATCCGAAATAACGAATGCCGCATCTAAACAAAATATTAATATAAACGAATTAATAGTAAATAATAATACGTTTTTATTATTATTGTTATTTATTATTAATAATTCATTACGTTCCATTTGTTTGGATACGGCATTCGTTATTTCGGATAATTCTTAACTTAAGATAAATTTGTATTTGTTACGTTCACTAACAGGCAAATTTGAAAGGAAATTACAATACCTATAATTAGTAATAGTTAAGTTATTATTAGTTAATTATAAATTCAGATTTACGAATTTACGAATTTGCGAATGTACGAATGTGCAAATGTTCGAATTTATGAATGTGCGAATATACAAATTTACGAATGTGCAAATGTACGAATTTACGAATGTGCAAATGTACAAATTTACGAATGTACGAATTTACAAATTTTCGAATATTCGAATTTACGAATATTTGGAAAAATTTGTTAAACAAATTTTCGTTAATTCGGATATTTCCAAATTAACGAATTTTTGTTAATTCGGATATTTCCAAATTAACAAATTTGTCAAAATTCGTTAAAAAACGAATTCGGAACGAAACGAATTGCTCATGCCTAGTTTAAAGAAACTGGAAGTGACTTTGTTTCTGACGAGTTGGCTAATTTGACAGAACAGAGGAAATAAAACATAATACACCTAACCAAGGATGCAAATGACACAAAAAGGGCCAACTTAGTGCCAGTACTGACATCATAGTTCACCCCACATAGGTTTCAACCGAATTTTCTGCTAATTTGGGGTTTTATGAATTCAAACTGTACTCGACGAAATGCCTAAGATTTGAACCTGAGCACATTCGCCCATCGCTACATGTGAGAAAAAGGACGCTATGATGCAATGCTGTTTGAGGAAATAGTAAAAACAAAAAGCGCACACAGCCAAACTAGTGATTCACTAAGCAATGTTAAGAAATAAAAGCAGGAGGATTTGATATTAAGGAAAGTACAGCAACAAAAGCAGCCAGTCATAGCCAGTCTAAAATCATGTTTAGATCTAACATAAGTTAATAATTATGCTTTTAGCAGCCTCTGTAACTGGTATAGTGGTAAGAAGAACCCAATGTGAAATCAAAGCACCCCACTCTTACATTCAGATATTGCTAGAAGAACTGTATA